>LQHA01000516.1:0-10169 GCA_001567625.1 Acanthamoeba polyphaga | reverse complement strand
TCCTGGTGGTACTCGAACTGCTCCTTGGCCTGAGCCACGTCCCTCGGCCCCACGAAGGGCCTTGTGGTCGAGACGTCAGCACAGCCCATCGCGATTCAATTGAAGGCGACATGCAGCCGTGGTTATTGCGTACTTGAAGGGCTTGAGGATGGCCGGCGTCTGTTCGTCCTTGTCCAAACAAATGGATCTCGTTTCGCTGCTGGTGCACATGGGCGCCCAGTACCTTGTCCTCCAAGATCTGCGTCGTCGTTTTCTCAAGCAAGCCTGCGCGTGCGTGGTGAGCTGCTGCCCACGCTCACTTGCAATGGTGTCAGGCGGGCGTGTGTACCCGAGAGTCTCTCTGTGGTGGTCTCAAGTTCTTCCTGGTGGTACTCGAACTGCTCCTTGGCCTGAGCCACGTCCCTCGGCCCCACGAAGGGCCTTGTGGTCGAGACGTCAGCACAGCCCATCGCGATTCAAAATAAGGCGACGTGCAGTCGTGGTTATTGCGTACTTGAAGGGCTTGAGGAGGCCGGCGTCTGTTCGTCCTTGTCAAACATGAAGAAGGCGAACACGTACGTCCACTTCAGGATGTCTCGGCACTGCCGCGCAGCGAACACAGTCAGCACGGCCACGGCAGTTATAACGAAGTTGGTGTGGTGAGGCCAGGAGTAAGACGAGAGCGTACGAGGAAGAGCTGCCTGGTGGACTCCTCGAGGTACCGGAGGTCGATCCACGACGAGTTACCGGTGTCCATCTCGCCCAGTTCGATCGTCTTCTGCTTCATGGTGTCCATCAGCTTCGACTCCAGTTCCTTGCTCTGCAGGGACACGCCAGACACGTCAGACGAGAAGGGTCAGCACGCCTCGCTGTTGTATAAAAAAGTACTGATGGGCCGCAGCGTTGTGACGGCAGACCTTGGCATGGTTGTCGTAGCGAGTGGAGTAATGGAGGTAGCGCTCGAGCTTGGCCTGAGCGCGCTGGGCCGCATCGAACGAGAAGGCGTTCTTGTCATCGAAGGCGTTGCACGAGTGCTGGTACACCTTCACCGAATCGAACAGGCCGAGACACATCCTGCGTGTACAGCAATCCCCACAATCGCGTTAAGATGGTACACAACGGCTCAACTGTGTTGGTGGCGGCCGTGTGCAACGCGCGTTGTCAAGCCATACCAACAGAAGTGAGCACCGCACGGACACTGTTTGAAGGGAACAAGAAAGTTCTGGTTAGCGCCCGACCATGAACCGGCTGCTGCTGGGGGAAGGGCCTGAGTTCAGTACGGTGATGTGGTTGCAGCCTCCGTTCTTTTCCACAGGCTTGCCGCACTTGGGACAGGACTTCGTGTGAGACAGCAACCTGAGGTGGTTGGAGCGGGTGGGAAGAACACGGTGAGCGGCGGTTGACACGGAAGGGAGGGAGGTCCCATACCAATTGGTGGTCTCGCTGCCGTCCTTAGCCTTGCCCTTCCAAGCCACCAGCATGCCGCATGTGGCGGGCGCGTGCGCTTCTTGCCCGCACTCGAAGCAGAACAGGTGCTGGCAGTCGCAGAGCACACCCACGTTTGTAGGACCGGGCGAGATCTGCAGGCATAGTGGCGAGTGGTGTGGGTGTGCAATCAAATTTGCCGGACACTAGATCGTGGTGTGGGTGGGTGGTGGGGCACCTTGATCGCTCGGCCGCACCCGGCGGCAGGGCACCAGGTCAAGAGCGGATGGTCATCCACATAGGCGCTGAGGAGGAAGCCCATGTATTTGTCAAACACCTCAGGTGCGACCAACTGCACAACATGGCACGTTTCGTGAACGTTAGAAAGTCACGAGTGCATATCTGGGCCACGCTGCGTGTGTCGTGTGTGTCGTGTGTGTCGTGTGTGCTCAACAAACCTTTTCCACAGTGGCTTCGTCGACGCGCACGTTGCATTTGTGTCCCATGCAGGTGAGGTGGCTCGATTTCTGGCCCTAAACGCAGCGCGGCCAGAGTCCAGCAAGTAAGGAAAATAGAGCACTGTAATGGCATGGTAGGGCATACGATACCTCCTCGTTGATCTTGAGGGTGAGGTAGTTCCCCCAGCAATCGCCGCAAAAGGTGTGGCCGCACGACACCGCGTAAGACTAGTGGGCGATCACCACCGCTGCGCGTTAGCCAGCTGTTCCCGATAGGGCGAAGTGAAGTACTGCGCTGGTACCTCGTCGGGGCTGATTTCGCCGTAGCAGATCTCGCAGTCCTTGACGGTGGCGTCCTTGGCCGGGAGTTGTGGCTTGTCCTCGGCCTGCGCCTCGTCCTCCTCGTTCAACTGCACGCCGGCCTTCTTGAACACGTTGTCCTTGCCCTCCTCCATCCACTGCTGCAACAGCTTCTCCACGTCCCACTTGAAGTGCTTGAGCACGATGCGCACCAGCGCCGTATTGACCTGCACCCGCGCCGGCCGACAGTGAGCTCACGTGAGACGCAGCGGTGGTGAGGGACTGTGTGCGAGGACGTACGTTGAGGAACTCGTTGGCCTGGCGTATGTGGGCGTCCTGCAGCTCGCGCAGCTCCTTCTGTGTCAAGCAGCGGTAGTGCTTGCGGTGCAGCTTTCCCCGCTCCTCCCTGGCCACACTCTCGTCTGCACACAAAGCGAGGCGCGTGGATGGGCCACCATCGAGTTCAGCCACAAGACCACAACAAACCAACGTTGCCGAAGAGAGGCGATGCATGGCCGAACCCCCCCACTTTTAAAACGCAGGCTGCACCTTCATGGAAGGGGATGTCCTCCTGTATCGAATCATCCTCTTCCTCGATTTCATCCTCTGCCGTGTATTCATCCATATCATCTTCCTCCTCCTCCTCCTCGGCATACTCGTCCTCCTCATAGTAGTCCTCTCCGCTCATCGCTCCCTCCGAGTCAGACATCTTTGGACCTTCTCTTTTTTATTTCCCAATAAATTTTCATTTTCGGTTTTTTTTTGTGAAGGCGACAGCAAGGCGTGACGTCACCCTCGCACGGACAACGCGGCCACCGCCGGCCATCACCACACGGCGCCGAAGGGGTTGTCATCGGCGGCGGCCCCCGCTTGAGGCACCACGATGGCGCCGAGGCTGTCGTCGGTTCGCTTGAGTCGCTTGCCGCGCCGATGATTCTTTTTCTGCTGATTTTTCTTCTGGAGCTGTCGCCTGACCTCGAGGGTGGTGTGATCGGGCAGCTCGGCCTCGGCCTGGCTCGAGGGCTGGGCTTCGATCACTTCAAAATCGCGAGCCTTGCTGCGTCCTCCCTCCTCATCGTCGCAGTTGTCTTCTTGCCCGGCGTCTTCGTCGGCTCTGATCCGCGACGTGCTGATGCCCTCGTCGGTAGCAGCAGCTGCCGCAGCGCCTCCTCCCGTTCCCCGCTTTCGTTTGCGCGTAGACCTCTTGAGCTTGGTCTCCTCTTCGTTGATGAGCGCCAGTTCCGGCTTGGTGGCGCGCTCCTTGAGCAGCGTCAAAAACACTCCGCCGCTCGATCTGGATCGCGCGCAAGAGGAAGCGGAAGAGGAAGGGAGAATGAGAGCCTGTGTGAAGATGCTCGCTGCAGCTCGCTGCACGAGAGAGGGCAGAGAGATTCGTACCTTCTCCGCTGTTCTCCCTCCTTCTTGCCCGGCCCGGACGCGGGAATCATCATTCCGCCTTGCCTCTCGCGGGCCATCGTCTCCGAGAAGAGGTCCAACGTCCGTTCCACGCCCAGCACGGTCAGTATTTTTGCTGGTGTGTGTGTTAATGGTGATCGTGGGCTGTTAGCTTGGTGTGAACATGGCCAGCGTACGGGGGAATGGCACGACGTACAGATCTTGTCTTTCTTCCTTTCGTACAGCTTCTCGGCGAGCTTAGTCACGACCAGCTCGCTCGGCTGCTGCTTCAGCTCGGCGCAGAAGCGCTCGATCACCTGCGGCGTCATACCGCGCCGTTCCGCTCTACCTCGCTCGCGCCCTCGGCCTCCAGGACGTCCCTGGATCTGGCCACTTGGCGCCCGTTCGGTAGGGACGGTCGAAGTGCTTACCGACGCGACGTCACCTGCATCCGCCGCAGCAACCCGAGAGTCTGTGTTTGGTTCGGTGGTGCTTTGCTGCCCCGTCGTGGCCGGGTGGCCGTTGGTATGCTTGGGGCCTTTCTTTCGGCGCTTGGCCTTCTTTTTGCCCCTTTTCGCTTTGGCTTGGGGTCCACCCGCCATCGGAGCCTCTGCTGCGGCAGGCAGCTCGGTGTTGATGTTCATCAAATCTGCTACATGTTAGATATTGTTAAACAGCAGATGGAAAGAGAGTGAGGGTGACCGCACCTGGGCTACCGGTGGGCTTTTGGTCGGCACGTAGGTTGTGCTCGCTCTCCGTGCTGACTGGATCAGTGCCACTACGCGGGGCGGGCGCGGAGTCGCCGCTGCTGTCGTCGTCGGAGCCCCGCCTGCGTGCACGATGCCAAGCGTCATCGTCCTCGTCCCCCTCCTGAGAATAATAGTCTTCTTCATCCCCGCGTATGGTGATCACCTCGCCCTGCTGCTCCATCTCCATGCTCCCACCGCACAAGTCTTGGCCAAACATTTTCTTTTCTTTTCTTTTTCCGTTTACGGCGTGGCCAGGACGTAGATGAGCGGCGAGTGTTTGAGGAGGTAGCGCTGGTTGGTGATGGTGTCGACGACGACGAAGGGCTTCAGATCGTACACGCCCTCCTTGCCCGCCACGTAGTCCACCTTCACTCGCACCGAACTGTTGGCCTCCACCTCTCTGGAGAAAACGAAGTACCTCCACAATCAGCGGCACAACCATGTGAACGGCGTGTGGGCGTGTCGTGTCGTGTGTCGTGTCGTTGGTCGTGTCATGGCCATACCCGATCTTGACCGTCTTTTGCAGGCAGAAAAGGAGGCCAACATCTGTCAGCGTAGGCGGGATGGCCAAGTCGTCCTTGATGTCCTTGCGAGGCGACCTGGCGCTGCGCCAACAGACCATTGCTAGCCGTCAGCCCAGGACCACTCCCAACTCACATCCACGTATCATAGGAGGTGCCCAACGTTGGGTATAGTGTGGTGGTACCTGGCGATCTGGCTTTGAGCCGGGGAAGCCCGTAAAGCCGCGGCGGGTAAGCGAGGCGGCGGTGTGAACGGGTTGTCCAGGGATGACGAGCGTCGGTGTTGGCCTGAGTTGCCGCCGCGGCTCGCGGCTCGCGGTCGCGTGCCCGGTACAGCCAACTTCCCTGGACTGGCATCCGACGGTGCGGTCGCTAGTGGTGGCGGGCGGCGGTCAGATTGAGCTTTGAACTGCCATACAGACGAGGAGCAATACCTGTGGTGGCTGCGTGCGAGGCGGATGAAGCTAGAGAATCTGAAACGACCGGGCTCGATACCGACGGTGGGGGCTGCGGTATGGCGGGCAAGGAGGCCGGGGTGATTGAGGAGCTGTCCGTCGCTGCGCCCTTCGTCGTCGGAGGTAGAGCGGTCGCGGGAGTACTGGCGACCTTGCCCGTCACCACCTTCTTACGCTCGATGGGCGGCGGAGATCCGGCGCGCGGTGACGTGGGCGATATGTCGTCGACCAGCGGCGGGTGGCTGGGCGAGCGCGAGCTGGCCGAGGGGACGAGGAGCTCGAGGGCCACCTTTTTGGAGCTGAAGTTGGAGAGGGTGAGGTGGACCGGGAAGATCTGGCCCAGCGGGGCGGGAGACGGGGCGTTGAGCGAGAGCAGCAGCGAGGGAGACTCGGGCTTGGGCCACTGGAAGTCGTAGCGGGAGAGAATGGGCGCAAAGAGACACGCTGCGGTCCAGGCCACCATAATGGTGGACTGGAGCGTGCCAGCAGCATCGCCCATGCCGCTTGCGCCAGGGCGACCCTCAATCGTGACGACCGACGCGTAGCTGTCTCCGACGCTCAGTTTCAGCGGCATCTCGCCCTATATACAGATGCGTCAGGCGCGCAGACGTTTGGTTGTGCGCGAAAGTGGTACAATTCGAAGACGCACCTTCTCAATGGTGTGGCGGAAATGGTGGTCGAAGTCGATCTTGACCAGCTTGAAGGGCTTGCGTGCGGCTGCGCTTACGCTCATGCTTTTGATGCCTTGTGGAACCTGTGAGTGAATAGTTTGAGTTAGCACTGAACGCAACGACTGGTGTGTGCGGAGGACTAAATTACTGTTTGCTCGAATAGTGGTGCGGGCATCGACTGGTGCATATCGGCGGGCTTGGTCTCGACGTCTTTCTTTTCCGTGGCCGACTTTGGCGAGGTGGTGAGCAGCTTGGTGGCGTCCTTTTGCAACCAAATGTTCTGCAGGTGCAAGCAGTGCTCGGCTAGCTTGGCCTGTAGGTGGTGGGGGCGCCGTCGCGGTCAGACAGACTGGACTCTGCTGAGCGAGCGAGTGGCTGGGGCGGTACCTGAGGGAAGTCGGAAGGGGCAGAGGTCCAGTTGTTTTCGGCCGCGAGGGTGATGTAGTGCACCGAATCCATTGAGTGTCGGGCGAAATGAACGGAAAGCGGCTGACGGAGGCGCACGCGCGTGTGCACAGTCCGCACGATGGGCGAGCGCGACTCCATGCTCGTCACCGCCATCTGCGCCAGCATACCGTCTGCATTGCCAGTGCGCACCACCAACACGAAAAGATCGTCGATGTGAGCGGGTGCCGCACGCACGAGAGTCAGTAGCGCATATCCAGCTGCCGTGTACCTGAGAGTGTGGAGAAGGATCGCTCTGGGAATGCCACTGGTCGCAGCGCAAGAATCAGCGTAAGCTTGCTCGCAACGTATTTCTCTTGCAGCGCTGTGAAACAAAGGGTCAGCAAACACCGAAGGCGCACGTCGGTGTGCAGTGGCCGGCCTGGAGAGTAGTCGTACCGATGGGCATATGAAGGGTGTACATGATATCGCCGGTGGGGAGGCGAGTGAGCTGCGGGTCGGGCAGGCCGTTTGGCGTCATGCCCGCTCCCTTCAGCTCCTCGATGGGTCCAAAGGTGTGTTTTGGTCTGTGCACAGCCGCGGAGGTGAGCTCGGTTGGACACACTGAAAGGAGGAGAGAGGTCGAACCTGGCCTCGGTGACATTGGCCTTGCCCTTGCCTTTGGACTGCAGAGCGTGCAGCTTGGCGTCGAACTTTTGCGTTTGGAACTGAACCTCCCACTTGAGCCTCGAGAAGAAGGAGTCGGTGATGAACGGCTCTTGCAGACCCTGTCACACAGAGAGCGGCGACGATGTGCCCAGTTGGTTGAAGTGCGAAGACGGTAGCCGCTGCACGCAGCAAAGAGGGGCAGGTGCACCTCGCTCGAAGTGTCGTTCGTAGGCAAGGGCTCTGAGCGCTGGATGAGCAGATGCACCTTCAACAGCTCCCCTGGCCACGGAGGAGGTGTTGTTGAGTTGACTACCAAGACGCCTGGGGCCAAGGCGAGTGGGCGTCACGCACCTTGCACAATGAACTTGCGGGTGGTGCTCTCAGGTTCGCCGTAGGGATCGAAGGGCTCTTTGGGGCGCCGCGGGATGAACAGCTTCAGCCGCGCCTGCAAGAACGCGGCCTCATCCTCCTCACTGCCAGAGAGCAGATCAAAAATAAAGATTGAATTGAATTAATTTAGCATTTGAATTCGTTTCAAGATCTGGCAGGCGTGCCTGGTTAATCGCGCTTCCAGCCAGGGATCTGTTGTGGCAGGAACGACGCCGTTCGGCAGCCCCTCCATGAGCTCCTCTTCCATCATCTCGCCTTGTGCCTTTTCTTCTTTTTCTAATTTGAAATCAAAAAATAAATAGCTGCTGCGTGTATTGTTCGCAACAAGCGTGAAGAGGACAAGAAGACAAGGGGACAAGAGGACGGGAGCGACTAAGCAGAGGAAAGCTTCTCGGCCACCTTTTCGATGCGAGCGTTAAGGGCGTCGACGTTCTTCTGAATGGTGGCCATGTTCTCGGCAAGCCCGCCCTCCACCTGCAACAGAAAAAGAAGAGTGAGCCCAAGCACCGGACCCAACACACCTGTGCCGGGTGGGTACCTTGATGAGGTGCGCGTTGTGAGACGACAGCATGTGAACGATCTGGGACTGCTGGTTGTGAAGATGGCGCAGGGTCTGGGAGAAGGTGAGGCTCTCCTCGTGCAGCGGGCGCAGCGATTGCAGGCGGGCGATGATGGCCGGCATCTGCTGAATGGTGGCGTCTGCTCGCGCCATCATCTCGTACACTTCATTGACCTACGAGCAGATGAAGAGGTGGACGCGTCAGCCCAACGAGCCAAAGACCAGCAAGTTGAGCGGAACAGTGGAAGGTACCTTCTTTTCCTGGTGAGCCGGGAGCCCGGTCTTCTCCTCGCTGCGGGCAATGTCGTCGAGCTCGAGCGAGAGCATCTTGAGCTTCCTGTCCACCTTGTCCAGCTCCACTTGGTTGAGAAGACTGAGCTTGTCGTTCATGGACTCGACCAACGAGAGCATGTCATTCGCCGGCAGGTTTCCCTGTTGTGTTGGCCGTCAATGACTGAGACGTCTGGCCGTGCACAAAGCGGCTGCCGACGTACCATGAAGGTGTTGGCGCCCAACAGCTTCTCCAGCTGCGCCATCCTTCTGTCCATCTCCGACAGTACAGACAGCTCGCTTCCCTCCTTAGCGCTTTCGGCAAGCGCCGGCGTATAATAGAGCTCGTACGTGATCTGCGCATCCGTGGGCACGCGTGCGGCGAATGAGTGTGCAACACTACGAACGAACATCACCGGTTGGGCGGGGGCGCAGGGCGGAGCAGCTTAGTACCTGCCCCTTGTCGTCGCTCGACGCGTCCTCCGGCTTCCTCTTGTCCTTGGCCCCGACGGCCTCCAAGTGCGAAATGAGCTTCTTGGAGAGGTTGGCCTGAAGAATGGAGGACTGCTCGTTCTCGTAGTTGGGATTGAGGAAGGGTCGGTGCTCCTCCTTGGCGATCAGGTCCTCCAGTTGCACCTGCAGCTGTTGCACCTATGACCCGAAGGATGTGGATTCACCAGTCGTTGCAAGATGAGTGCCGAATAGTAAAAAAGTGCATCACAGCACGCAACGTGGTGCTCCGGTGGTGAGTGGATACCTCGTCAGCGATCTCCAGTGCGGGAATGTCCTGCTCCAAAGGCGTGCGCTTCTGTAACGTGCGACACTCGACGTGTCAGTCACTCGAACGCACCACCAGCCGCCGCCACGACGCGCGGATGGAGGGCAACGCACCTCGGCGGCGGCGCTCAGCTCCTCGCTCAGCTCCCTGACTTCGGATTGCAGACGCTGGAACCTCTGCAGCGGCGTCTCCTGGAGAGATTTGAGGTCCTCCTTGGAGGCCTCAAACTCCTTTTGCTTCGACGCACGCCGCACCGTCGAGGAGAAGTCTAGTAGCCCACCACCAGGCGAGGAGAATGCGCATCAGACATTGCCCCAGGAGCCGAGCGATGGTCACAAACTGGCGCACAGAGAGCGATGCGAGTGGGGTGGAGTATGCACCTTGCGCAGAGTCGAACCCCTTGTCGTAGAAGCGAGCGAAAGCCTTGTTGGGCGTCACGCCAGTCCTGTCGATGTTCGCGTTGTCCCGTTCCTGGAGGAAGGGTCGTGTGAGAGTCCACCGAGGTGAAGTAGCGGTTCGGGCGTGCAGTGGGTGGGAAGGGGAGGGCACCTCAACGACCACCACGATGGGGCCGCTGTCTTCTCCATCGGGAGTCTCAAACACCTCGGGTTGGCGCAAGGCCTGTGCAGAAAGAGAGAGCACTTTAGGGCAAAAGTAATCGAGGCCGATTTTACCAATTCGAGCTATGTAAAGATCTGATATTGCTATGGCCGAGTAGATCACTGAGTGGAGTGGGAGGCTCACCAAGGGTCGTTTGATTTTCTCTTGCTGTTGGTCAATCGCCTGTGTCGCCTCTCCTTCCATCGTCGATCTGATTATGCGTTTTCTTTCTTTCACATTTTCTTTTCATTTCCTGCAAGTAGCTCCGCCAACGTAGGCATCAAAGAGCAAATTCAATCAATTCAGCAATAATGGGTGGAGGTCCTCGTTTCCCGTTCCCCAAGTGGGTATGGTTGCATTCAATATGGAGCTTGAAGCAAAATCATTAATTGGCATTAGGCAGGAGCTAATCTACGCCACCAATTGGCCTTAATTTTTCTTTTTCTAGGTCTGGTCGCCTGCCGGCGGTTGGTGGTGCGAGAACCCCCCGAACGCGCAGCGCAACTTTAGGATCGTCTTGGCCGTCAACTTCGCCATTGCTGGCGCTGTCTTCTTCGTTTCCGCTG
>LQHA01000515.1:0-10173 GCA_001567625.1 Acanthamoeba polyphaga | reverse complement strand
TGCCCGCGGCGTTGGGCAGCTGCACAAAGTTAAGCGTCGGCGAGCCGTTGAGCGTCCAGAAGTGCACCCAGGCCGCGAAGATGTTGGGCGTGGACAGCAACAGGTTCTGCATGCTCCCCAGGCCACCAATGCCCCGCGTACGAGCCGGCTCCTCGACCACCACCGGGAACGTGGGCAGGGACACCGGGCCGACCTAGTACCGACGCGGAATGCATGGAATGTTAGCATTGACCGATGCCTTGCATTCCAGGTGTGTGGTGGTGGTTGGCGGTACCGTCGCGTTGAACTCAGGCACCATGGCGCTGAGGGCCTGCATGGAGGCCTGGACGGACGTCTGGGCGGAGGTGATGTAGGCCACGATGATTTCGGCTTCCGGGAGCAGGCTGGCCACACCGGGGTTGAGGTCCTTGATGCGCGTGTCATTCCACATCTTGACCTGCGTTGCGTGCGTTGCGGGGCCAAGACAAGTCAAGATGAGTTTGGCGTGCGACGTGGCGTGCCCAGCAACCAATAGGGTGACGAGAATTGGCAGGTTCTGATCAATCAGCGACCAGACCAGACCAGACCAGCGGTGGGGCATACCCTGTTCAGGTAAATGTCGGACACCAACTCCCAGGAGAACACCAGCGGAGGGTAGCCCACCAACGCCGGAATCTATGGAGTTCGTAATGAAGCGACAGGTCGTGCATGGTGAGCTTTGCGGGCACACACACACACACACATCCGCACGAGCACGTACGTTGTAGGTCCAGGTGTAGGCGTGGGCGCAGGTCTTGACGGCCACAACGTCGGGCATGGGCTGGAGGGTTTCCGCGCTGAGGGGCACGACCGTGGAGCCGAAGTCGATGTCGCCCGACTGCATGTAGCGGGTGGCGGTGAGCGCATCGCCGGAGTAGTACTTGAGCCGCAGGCTGCTGTCGGTGTACTCGGACACCCACGAGCTGTAGACTGGCAGCGGGCCGCCCAGGCGATGACGTAGGACGAGGTGATGGCCCGGAGGCCGTCGCACGTGATGGAGCCCAGGGTGTCGATCAGGGTGCGCCGGTAGGCAATGTCCAGCGCCACGTAGCTCGCGCTCTGGGCCAGCGTGACGGCGTAGTCGTTGACCTGGGTCCAGGCCAGGTAGTCCAATATGTCCCGCAGCTTGGGGCAGTTGCGCGACGTGTTGACCGTCTTGTAGAACGCCGCGACCGAGCTCAGGTAGGCCAGCGGGTAGCTGCCGTTGCCGCCGCCACTGATGTCGGCCACGAACACGTGGCTGAAGACCGACGCGCGGAAGTAGGCCATGGCCGTCTGCACGGTCGTGGCGCTCGCCGCCACGGTGGTCCCGTTGGCGTCCTTCATCGCCGCGACCTTGATGCCGGTCTGGCTCTTGAGTGTGAAGTAGCCCAGCGTGTAGGCCGTGCCGTTCACGCGGCTCTGGCGGTCGGCCACCACGTCGCTGCTGTAGCCGGCGCCGTTAAGTATATCGTACAGGGTGCCGTCGCTGGCCGCCAGGGCCGCCGCGAAGGTTGGCTCGTGCGTGAGGGCCTTGACAAAGGCCGCGGTGACGTCGGCGTCCAGCGCGTCGGCCGTGCGCTTGTAGACCAGCTCGATCGGGTTGCCGGGGAGCCGGGCGGCGAGGGTCGGGTTGAGCGCGGCGATGGCCGAGTCGTTCCAGACGGTGATCAGGCCGGCGAACATGCGGCCCAGCGTGGCGACGTCGAGCACGAGGGTCTCGTTGGCGTAGAGCTCCGGCAGGTTGTAGCCGATGATGATGGCGTTGGCCGTGAGCGGCAGCTGCACGAACGCACCGCCGTAGCTCGCCGACAGCCGGCTGGTGTTGAAGATCACGGCCTCGGTCATGACAAAGTCCACCGATCCGGCCGCGTACTTGGTCAACGCCACCGACACGTTTGGCCGTCGTCGAGAACGACACGTCCAAGTCATCCCTGCGTGGCCCATCACAATAATATTCATTAGTAAATGAAAAGAGGACAAAAAGAAGTTTAAATAGAACATAAATAGACAATTAATTAATTAATCAACACCACGCAACCGGAGAGCCACGTGGTCTAGGGTCCCCAAGCACACGAAGCGCACGAAGAAGATGTTTGGGCTCAACGGATGGCAGCTCCTAACGCACCTAACGTAGTGGTAGGCGGTTTGCCACGACGTGGCGAGGGGGCTGAGGCCCGACGTGCCGGCCGCAGTGATGGCGTGCGAGGGCGTCACCATCGCCAACATGGCCGTGGCGACAAACACGACCGTCACCATCATCTTCAAGATGGCCCACCATGCTTCCCTTCCTCGTTGCTGGGACCCCATCGTGCGCGGTATGTGTGACTCGAGTGGGGCGAGAGAAGGGCAACTATCTGACTGTCTGAGAGCGGTGGTACACCTCGACTTGGGGCAGGCTGTGGTTGTTGTGTGCTTCAGGTGAGGTGGTGAACGAAAGACAAAAGTTGTGAGGTACGTTGAGGTACGTTGCGGGCGGAAAAGCTGGCTGCTAGGCTGATGATGCAAAATCGTAGGGGCAGATTGGTCGGCCACATTCCGCGCCGCCCGGAGTTGGTGTGCGTACGCACCAACTCCACGGTTGGACCGAATCGCTTGGCGACCACGCACGATTGACGGATGACGGGCAGATCAACTGCGGTCGAGAGGACGGTCAATTCGAGACTGCCTACCTGAAGCCACACAGCACAGTTAAACGATAACTGACGGCGCTGTGCACAAACAAAAGAACAGGCGAACGTTTCATAGGCGTCCGAATCGCTGGCTTGGGCGGGGTGGGTGGTGGGTGGTGTCCTTCTTGTGTGGTACATCGGCCCAAGTGGGGCGCGGCCTTCCCAAGGTGCGATTGTTTTAGTTCCATTTTTAGTTTTAGATCTCGTCGCCTGTTTTATGTGCACGACCCCGGTTGGCCTACGCAGAACCAGAACAAGGGCACTGACCATGTTCACTCGCCCACAACGTGCTCCAAGAACGAAGCGGTCCCCTAGATGCGCGCAAGGAAAAGAACAAAACACAAGAATGCCAATTGGTCAGCAATTCCTGCGACCAGAACGTTATCGCGAGCCGGGACTCGCGACACGCACACCGTACCTCGGTTGGATCATCCCTGGTTGTGCGCCAGGTCGGACCACAGGCCTAGGAGCTTGGCAAAGCCGATGAAGTTGAGTTCGGTCCCCTGCACCTCGCGCAGCGCTGCCACCTCTTCCGGTTGGAGCGGACCCGCAAGCGACGGGCCATCCTCCTCGTCGGCCGCGTTCTCGTCACCCTCATCCTCACCCACGCTGATGCAAGTGGCGAGGTCGGGTCAGGCCAAACCTCAGTTTCGGAGCAACTCGAGAGGAAGCGGCAGAGGCCGGAGGAGCGGTACATGAGGGCGAAATTGTCAAGAGAGGGATTCTCCTCGAAGCGGGTCGCGATGGCCTCAGCTCGTCGAACAACTGACTCCATGACACCCTGCGTGGCAGACCACACGCCACACGCCACCACACGGCATAAGGCACACGCACAAGTAATTTGCGAAGAAAAGATGGGTCAGCAGCGAGGCAGAGCTCTGGGGAGAGCAAGAGGCCGTACCGCAGCTCGAGCCACGTTCATGCCGTACGATTTGGGACACACCCCCTCGGTGAATTTGTACAAAAATATGACCTCTTTCCTGTTGGCGTCACGCACGGCCAGCGGAGAGGATCGTCAGGTTCGCTGATGATCAGCGAAGGCCAAGGCGGGGAGGGGAGTGAACGCACGTTTCTTTGTTGGCGAGGCAGCCCATGTGATAGAGGGCGATCTCTCGGTTGCCCTCGAACTCCTTCGTGAGGAGATGGTAGTGGGTGGAAAAGAGCGAGCGACACTTCAACCGGCGCGAAAGGTCGTCCAGCACGCCGTAGGCGATGCCATATCTTTGAATGCCACAACATGGTTAACCAACAGCGACCGCACACGACACACGCAAACGCGGGGATTGCGGTGACGTACCCGTCGAAGGTGCTGGTGCCTCGGCCCAGCTCGTCCATGATGACCAACGAGTGCGCCGTGGCATTCTTCAGGATGTTGGCCGTCTCTTGCAGTTCCACCATGAACGTAGATTGCCCGGCCATGATGTTATCGTTGGCGCCTGCAGCGAAAGAGCGTTAAGAGAGCTCACGCGAGCAGACAAAGAGAGAGAGAGAGAGATCAACGAACCAATTCGCGTGAATATCCTATCTACAGGCGTGAGGCGGCAAATCGAAGCAGGCACGTAGCAACCCATCTGTGCCATGATGACGCTTATGCACGCCTGTCACGCGAGAAAAGATAAACACTCAGCCATTACCGCGCAAACCAATCAAGAGAACATTGTCGTAGCTTCGTACCTGGCGCAGGAGCGTCGACTTGCCACCCATGTTGGGACCCGTCAACAGCACGACTGGTGCATGCGGGCCTCCGATTCTGAGAGGGATAGATATTGCCAAGGGTAAGCGAGACATGGAACAGCGGCTGGTGATTACGAAGTGCCTTACCTGATGTCGTTGGGGATGAAGGTGTCCGCCACGCGCGGGGTGATGCAGGGGTGCCGCAGCTCTTCGACTTCGAGCACAGGCGTGCTCCCCTCGGGCACGTCGATCACGAACGTCGGCCGGCACATGGGGTCTGTCATTACCAGTCCGATCGACCGGCATTGTGAGCTGAGCACGGTTCCAGTGGTGCGGGCGGGACGTGGAGCGTACCTCCACCGAAGGCCGAGGTCTTGGCCAACGACAGCAGACAGTCCAGCTCGGCAACGCAGGTCACGGCGGCGGACCACACCGTAAAGTGTTGGCCGAAGGTGGCCAGGTACTGGGTCAGCACGCCGGCCAGGTAGCTGTCGAGTGCGTCCTTGGCCTCTTCCATCTTCGGCACCAGGCCGGCCACGCGCGTCGCCTGCAGGCGCATCACCGCCTTGGTACCCTTGCGCTCGACGAACTCGTTCTTGGGAAAATCCACCTTTACACGACCCCCCCCCCATCAGTTCGGTTATGACTGATCGCAGATGCAGCAACAGGAGCCAGCAATTGTATCTGTGTCTCCGTACCCCCTCGGCCTCGCCAACAGGCACCTCGATCAGGTAGTCCTTCTTCTCCGATGTGGTGTAGTGCATGGACACTCCAAAGCGCTTCCGCTGCTGGTCCAGGTATTCCTCCAGCTGTTGCTCGAGATCGGCGATGTTATCCCGCACCTCGTCGTAGCCCAAATCGACTCCCGGATTGGGAGTGATTTGCTGGTGGCGCCCACATCACCGCACCGCCTTGATGTCAGCCTTCTTGCTTCCACGCGGCATTTGTTGTAACAACATAATGATGGCATGCAATCCTACCTTTCTCTCCTTGGCCACCTGCCAGTCGAACGCGTCGCAGAAGTAGCCCAAGACCTCAGAGTAGTCGGGGAATCCCTCTCCTGCACCATCGCCAATGATGTCAGTTCGTGCCTGGGCAGCATGTGATCGCCCTGATGGGCTGGCATTGCCAACGTACCGATGATAACAATAGATTGCAGGCGCTTGCTCTTGAAGTGGGTGAACACCTCCTCCTTGAAGTGATTGTTCCAGGTTTCCTGCAACACATCACACTTCGTGAGTTTTCTTGAACGGCGAGCCGGCGAAGTGTGATCACTCGAGCACGCGTGAACGCACCCAAATCTGATAAAATGCTTCGAGCACACTGATGAACTGTAGCGTGGTGGCTCTGCCAGCGTGTATGCGCGAAATGGCACGTTCGAGGTCGGGCAGAGACTTGAGCTGCTCCCAGAGGGCGTCGCGTAGCTCTGGCCGTTCATTCAGATCCTCCACAGCTGTTGGCCGAATAATAGGTCAGCGCATAGCGGAAGCAAACAACCATGTCACAGACAATATTTCTCGGACCGTTCAAGCGATCTTCGATATCCTCGACCCTGCGGAGCGGCTTCGCAATCCACCGTTTGAACAGGCGCTTGCCGAATGGCGTAACGCAATGGTCCATCACATTGAGCAGTGTGCCCGCGACACCCTTATCAAAGTTGTTCTCTATCGAGTATCGTACACACACACACACACACACACACACACAGCGTTAGACTTGTCATGCGTTGTCCTCCGATGAGGTTCATCGGAGCGTACCGAATATCTCCAGGTTGGTGAGCGTCTTTCCATCGAGCACCAGATGGTCCAGCTCGTTGCTGCCCGCCGGTGTATAGTGGTTGAACTTTCTGGCCAGCGCGAGGTGGTCCAACTTGAGTTCGTGAAAATAGACGAGCAGGCCGCTGAGCGCCGATAGTGCTGTTGGTGACAGTGAGCAAAAAAAGCTTCTAGAACAGTCAAAGGTACGAAAGGGCGGTACCCAGGGAGGCTCCGGCCTCGTGGTGCTCGAGAAGGACCGGAGGCCAGGCGCTGAGGTCGTCAGCCGCCGGGTGCTTGTCGGCGTCGTTCTGCCCCACGAAGACGTTGTGTTGCTGCACGTACTCCACCGTAGCATCGGCGCCCAGGAACGGCTCGCGGGCCGACATCAACGGACACACGACGCTGCGCTTGATGAGCTGCAGTGTCTGGCGGCTGCATTGACCCTGTGTGGTGTGAAATGTCGGTGTGAGGTTGAGTGCTAAAGCGTCGTCGTTTGCCGAGCGCAGAGGGCGTGCCTTTTCATAGAGAATCTCGGACGGTTTGACGCGGAGAAGCAGGGTCTCGAGCTGGTTTCGTTCGCTGTCGTCCACGAACTGGCCCAGATTGAACTCGCTCGTGGTGCAGTCCACAAAGCAGATTCCGTAGGTCACCTCCTCGGTTCGACTCTCCGGGTCTGTCAAGGCAAGCAGCGTCAGCGCAGCTCTAAGAAACACGCATACACGCACACAGACCAGGTCTGAGGTCGGTCAGAGGTTACCAGGAATGATGTCTTCCTTGATGGAGAGAATGTAGTTGGCTCTGTGGTCGTTCATCAGGCCTTCATCAACAATGGTGCCGGCGGTGAGCACTTGCTTCACTTGTCGGTCCACCAGGCCGTCCGTCCGACTCTTGGCTACGGCTTTCTTCCAGTTGCCGTCGCCCTGCCTCTGCCGCACCTTGGCACCCACGCTGGTCTCGGTCTCGTCCACAATGACCACCTTGTGCCTGTGCACGATTGTCAATGTTGAAGTTGTCGATAGACCACCCCTCAGTCACGTTTTGTCGTGGCCGTACCCGAGCGCCACGAGCTTGGCCAACCAGATCTGAAGATTGGGCACAGGGACGCCACATTGTCGCATATTGGAACCGCCCCTGCAAGACACAGATGCGCGGTCAACAAGATCGAACGTTTACGATTAGAGAAAAGTGGCGAAAGAAACACCAACACGTAAGCGTATTTTACCTGGTGGGCTTGATGACGAGCTTGAGGTCGAACAGCTTGTTGCCCAGGTCGGCATCCTTGTTGTAGAGCTCGAAAAACTTGCCCACGCGAAAGAAGACGAGGGAGTCCCAGTTCTTGGACTTGATGAGCCAGTACTGCTGCTGGGCGGGCGTGAGACGAGCGAATTCAGACTTGGGTATGAACAGCGTGGACGGATCGTAGTTGGGATGGATGCGCGGGCGCTGATTTGATGCCACAGACACGACCGCAAAGGAGAAGCGACGTTAGAGTGGGCTTCCTCTTCCAGCGCACGAGTGACAAATGATAGTGATTACCCTCTCGGCGTCGAGTTCGTTTCTGAGCCACGACCACGTGTCCCCGAACTCTCCCGTGGTTGCCTCTTCCCCGCTGACCTCATCGTCGTCCTGGTAGGCGGTGAGCTAAGGAGAATGCATTGTGCGCTCAATGAATGGTAGAGGAAGATGGGATCCATACGTCGAGTTGCTTGGGTTTTGGGCGAGCGCCGAGCTGCACCCCTCTGCCGAGTGTGCCCTTCTTGAGTCCGTTGTCTGCCTGTATATCCCAAAGGGCGATTCAGTAAACAGAACAATGCTCGTCGATGGGGAGGGATCAGAGACCTCCTGGGGCGGTGGTGGAGAGGCAGCCCGAGCTGGAGTTGCTGCCGTGCGCGGCGGCGCTTTGCCGGGCGTGGTGGTATAGTGCCGATCTCCCCTGGCGACTTCGCCTCGTCCTGTTGTGGCCGTTGGCTGGCCCTGCACCAAAGCGCGAAAGGTGTCAAATCTTGTCCAGTCCATCCCATTTGTAGTGCCGTGTCTATCTGCAGATGCCGCACCTGGTGGCCAACTGGCGGCACAGAACGCTGAGTTTGCTGAGAGGGTCGGGGCGTAGCGTCGCTGATCGGTCTTGCGGGCGTGAGAGTAGAAAGCGTGGATTTCCGGTTTGCTGGTGGTGGAACGGCCGCGGTTGGTTGGTGCGGTGGCGGATAAAAGTTACCGGTAACCTCTTGACGCATCCCGCCGGGCGGCGTGCTGTGGTTGTCCTCGGGATCTTCAATGTCGTCATCCTCGAACGAGAGCGCAAAGGCATCGGGCGTGGAGAGGAATGTCTGCGACGTTTGAGTGTTGAGCGATGGTGTCGATGCTGCGGAAGAGGACGTGGTGACGGGCGACGGTGAAGGTGCAGCGCTGCTGGACTTCTTGGGCGACGACAGGGCAGCCACCACTGCGCTAACTGTGTGCAGGCGGCCTCAGTTCTATGGGACCACCACACCCATCATAGGATTCAAGCAAGAAAGGCCACGTACTGTCTCTGCCACGCTTGGGCAAACGAATGGGCGTCACCGGAGTGGAGAAGAAGGACGACGTCGTCGGCGCAGCAGACTCCTTCTCACCCGCCGGCTCGTCGTGCTGCGCGTCTGTCCACTCCGATTCCTCCTGCATGTGCGATGCTTGCGGCTGGGCACCGGTGGTACCGCTATCGCCGTGCGAAGGAAAGAGCGCCCGTGCAGTGAAGTAGGACCCGATGCTGGGCAGTTTGCTGGCAGGGCTTTCCTTGCCCTGCGAGGAGGACGGGCTCGTGCCTATCGTGCGTGCGCAGAAGCAGAATGTGGCAGCCGCCGTAGTAGTGATTGAAATCAGAGCACGGCCCGTGCGTGGAGGGAGGTGAGAAAGGACGAAGGAGTACCCAGTGGTGACGACCCACCGCGTCCGGGCGAAGTCGGTTGTGCACCAGCATCAGCCCATTGGAAGAACTTGCCTGCATATCACACGAACATGAATATAAATATAAATATACACATTTTAAATATAAACATATAGAAATAAAGATATGACATAACACGGCACAACGTACATTGTTCCTCTCGCGGCATCGGGCAGCCCCAGAAGCCTTTGCCTGCGCAAATCATTAACAGCAATTAATTCAACAAATGCATAACTTCTGGTGATCGCTACGTTGGCCTGGTCATGTACCATAGTTGGGCCCGTTCTTCTTGACGGTGAGGTAGCGTGCGGGTTGCTGGTGCCCCGAACAGAACGGAGCGGTCATGCTGGGGGGACTCGAGGATGGAGGCGATATGCCCCCCTCCATCCGCCTCCTTTTGTTAATCGCCAGCTGCGCTCCTCTCACCGGCGATGTGGGATCTTGTTGGCTCGGGTCCTCCGCAACATCTTCCAATTTGCGCTTGAGCAGGCCTTTGCTGCCAAAGAAGCCATCCAAAGATTGTTGCGTTTGTGGCGTCCTTCTACCTCCAGGCGACGCCATCAACGACGATGAAGCGAAAGATGCGTTTGTAATGTTGTTTGTGGTGTGCGGCCAGATTAAAATTTCGTTCTTGTGGTTTCGCGCCTAAAGCCAAAGAATTCCTAGAATTCGACTCAATTTTCAGGTTTGACAGGTTCAGGTGCCCTTGGATGGCGCACTGGCGCACCTCTCGGTGCCTGGCGGAGGCAGAACCTATGCATTCACTCTCTTGCCCATCGCAGCCTTGGCTACCAGGTCACTGGCCCCTGTGTGCACTCCCAAGTCCATCTTGTAATGTTGTGGGGTGATCAACTGCCTTGTTGTGTTGGGGACCGGTGTAAGATACAAATTTTGTAGCATGAGCAAGAGTCTTAGACGTCGTTGGTGCCGATGCAGCTGTTGAGGAACTGAACCACCTCCTCCATGGTCGGCGCTTCTTGGGCTTGCCGCTCCAGCACTGGGTCATGATCTCGGCGTAGTCGGCAGGGCAGTCGGCGGGCACCTGCGGCCTCTTGCCCTCGAGCACGTCGAGCGTCACGCCCATGAAGTTGCGCCCCGCGTACGGCTGCTTCCTCGTGAGCATTTCCCACATGATGAGCGCGAAGCTGTA
>LQHA01000514.1:0-10175 GCA_001567625.1 Acanthamoeba polyphaga | reverse complement strand
CTCCAGGCTCTCGGACGGGAAGCCCTTGGGACCCAAAACAAAACAAAAATTAATTTAATATTGAAAAAGGCAAAAAAATAAAGAGCGAAAAGGATGAAAAGGGAAAACGACGCGGGGGGGGAGGGCAATACCATTGCGACGACCTTGTCGGTGATGTAAGTGAGGTCAAGGTCGAAGGAGTGCATCTGGTACCTCTTTTTGTTCTGCGAAACCAGCGTGCGCAGATTCATGGTTGGATTCGCTTCCGGAGGCGCCCCCAGCCCTCCCCTCTTCTTCTTTCGTGGCGCCGCCCGATCCTTTGAATCTCCTCCGGAGGGCGAGTGTACAGCTGGACTGCCCCCGTCCTCTTGTGTTGCCCTCCACCACGGCAAAGACAACGACCAGTGCTGCAATCGGACAGCCAATGGCCAAATTCCTGATTTCTCACTTATTTGTGGTCTGCGGCAAAGCGTGGGCCTCTCCCCGACGAAGAGGGAGATGGTGGCCACCATGGTAGCTTGAGCGTGGTTACAAGAGCATTTTTACAGCAAAGAACGCTAACAGGTGCGGCGGTCGGTGGCTTCGAAGATGATGAAGAGAGAGAGACGGGGATAGAAGAGGTATTCACACAAAAGGGGGAGAGAAGAGAGGCCACAGATCCCGCGCGTACAAGGGCCGGCTGAGTGGAAAGAGAGCGCTGGTGTGCCGGTGAGGTGTGGATTGCTGGGTTATGAGTCGACTCCCTCCTCCCCCTCCTTCTTCTCCTTCGCCCACGTCACCCACTCGTCCAAGACGCATGGCCCTGCAAAGAGGAAGAAGAGCGACGAAACATGAGCGGATGAAGGGAAGAGAAGGAGGGAGAGAGAGAGACGGAGAAGGAGAGAACACGTACAGGCGCCGTTTTCGTCGTAGTTGGCAAAATTGACGTCGATCGTTTTACAGAACTCGAGCAGACTTGTCCACTGGTCCACATTCAAGCCCTTGTACGAGTCCTGCTGCTTTAGGAACTCGAGGAAGGAGCTGGCCAGCGCATGGCGGTCAACGAGCAGCAGGCCGATCAGGACCTGCGCGATCTCGATATCTGCACACCCGGTGACGCTAACGATCAGCAAGAGAAGACTGGCGGTGGGAGCAGCAACTGTGGCGTCACAGCACCAGCGACCTGCAGCGTATGGAGTTTGGGTATGCGAGTCGCACGTACCTATACACTTTTGCTGCGGCTCCTTGGAAAAATCGAATGTGAAACGATAGATGTTCTTGAAGGTGACGGCATCGTCCAGCTCGGCGCGAAATTTGGGCATGTGCTTCTTGATCTTGTCCAGAGTGTCGAGCCTGCCCAAAAAAGGGGATGCCATCGTAAGCCAGAGGCAGAGGTGCGCACTTAAAGCGGAGAGGGGGTACCCAAGCGCTTCAAATCCTTTCATGAACTCTTCCTTTGTGAAGCAGCCCATCTGTTGTGCCTTGAGATGGTAGGCGATTACGAGAGTAATGACCTGTGGAGGGAGAGATGAGATGGTTGCGGAGAAATCGTGGAGCAAGAATCGTACATCTTCGGGATCGATCTCAAGATCCTGGCAAAACTTCTCCATCCCCGTGGTGCCGATCATGGGCTCATCTTCTCCTTCTTCCTTGTACTTGTTGAACACCTCCTCTAACCGCTTCGCCGAGAAGGCCTGCCCATCCTCCTTCTGCGATGCTTTGGTTCTTTGATGTAAAGTGCAGGGGAGAGAGATGAGCATTGGCAAGAAGAGACCATTTCCTCCATGTGAGCACGTACCCCACTGACTTCGATGACGATGGCGTGGAGGGCTTTGCGCTCGGATTTTGGGGAGGAGCCTGCCTTGGCGAGTCCTTGGCAGGTTGCGAAAGATCAGCCTTGACAGGACTTCTATCGGCGGCCTTCACCGGCTTCTTCGACTTGGTGTTTCCCATCTCTCTTCTACTTCTTCTACGCGATGTACTTTCTTGTCTTTTCTAGATGGAGATTGCTGAAAGCCGCGGCCGAAATAACTCGCTGCAGTAACCGCGCGCGCGTGGATTCGTGCTAAATCAAAGCTGCTGCTCTCGAGATGTTTGATTGACGCGCAGGATGATGAGAGGACACAGGAAGGTCGAGAAGAAGAGTGAAGACAGGTGCTGGCGCAACCAACACGCGCAGGAGAACGCGGGGCACCTTCCCTCTTAGCCGACAGCTATTTCGTTCTGATTTCGGAGAACGCACAACTATGCGGTGTCGACCGTAATTGATTTCTGCGAGGACCAGCAAGCCACCTTTCCGTGTGTTGTTCATTTTCTCATCTCTCTTGCGGCCGATCTGTTCAATCTGGGGAGGGGCTGCACGGCCTGACACGGACCAAATTTTGCTCTTATCTTATTCTCACAAATCATTCATCCCTGGATTATCATTAATTAAAGCCAAGAAGCGAGTAGGAGGAAATAATGAAAAGGAAGTACACGTCCTACCATCCCGAACACGCCCACGCGTACGGGAACGGGCAGCATATGGGCCACAACACCGGGTTTCAACAGATAATGGGCGATCCCGCGGCGGGCCCGTTCAACCTTGAGGTCCAAGATGTGTTGGATGAAATCGCGGGGTAACATTTGTCATTTCCATCCTGCCCGCCCTCTGGAGGACCCATGGGTCCTCTTCTCGCTGCTCCGCTGCTCCTGCTCCTCGTGTGCCACCGACGTGCTACTCACTCTTGCCACAGGAAGCACTTCAGCTCTGCCAAGTGCAGCAACATGGAGCAGTTGTGCACCACCCTCGAAGAAGCCTTCTGGGACTACAAAGACCTCTACGCCGCCGAGAATCCAGACGTCTTCCCCGCCGTGACCTTCAAGCAGTTCGTGGAGCTGTGTACGCACACTCCTCCTTTCCCTCCTCTCCTTCCTCGCCGTCGGTGCTGTCGGCCTATGCACGCGCCACAGTCGCGCGTGTTGCTGACGCGTCTTCTCTGGCGGTGGTCAGTCTTCGGGGCAGGCCGGGCAGAGCAGCCGCCCTTCTGCAACTTCCGCTCTTCGCCGCGGGACATGGCCGACTGGTACCTCAAGTACAAGCGCACCCTCAACAGCTACGGCGCCATCCTCCTCGACTCCACGCTCAAGAAGGCACCCACCGTCTCTCTGCACGCCTCTACGCCTTTTTTCGACACACGCACGCGCGCACACCGCGCACACCACGCACACCGCGCACACGCACGCGCACACACACGCACGAAACTCACAGCACGCGCTGATTGTCATCCGTGTTTGGCCATGTAGTGCGTGATGGTGCGCGGTATCGGCACGAGCATCTGGGGCTTCCCCAAGGGCAAGGCCAAGTTCGTGCCCAAGACGCGCCAGAAGGAGGTACGCCGGAGAGCGGAGGAGCAAGTCAACCTGCGCCCCAATGGCCACCGCGCGTCTCGACTCTGACTTGAGGGAATGTCGTCCGTAGGGTCCGGGCGAGGCGGAGGAGGCCGCGGCTCCCGCGCTCGATATGGAAAAGGAAACCGCCGTGGAGTGTGCGATCAGGGAGGTCTTCGAAGAGCTCGGCATAGACCTTACCGACCGCATCGACGAGAAGCTGGTACCCACTCCCTGGATGGCTCGAGCTATTTCGCTTTACTGACGACACACGACACGACACGACACGCACAGCTCATTGAATGGAATGTGGGGAAGCGCAAGGCCGTCTTCTTCATCATTCCCAATGTGCCGCGAGACACGCCTTTCGCGCCGCAGCTGCGAAACGAAATCGAGGAGATCGCCTGGAAGCCCGTCGGCATGCTGGCGGAGCTCAACAGTCACTACAAGCCCCTCGCCGAGGTACGCCGGCTGTACCACTCCCTGGCGGGAGGTCCGAGTCCGCCCATTTGGCTCTCTCTCGAGCTGCGCGCGCGTACTCACCTTGGCTCGCCGCTGCCGCAGAAATTGCAACAATGCATCGCCGACTACAAACCGCCAGAGAACGAGAAGGACGCAGCGGAGAGAGAGAACGGGGCTAAAGAGGCGGACGACGATGACGACGACGAGGGCAGGTACGCAGGTTCCCTCTTCGCCCGACACTTTCGTTGAATGCGCGACCCGCGCTTTTCGTGGGTCTCACCATCATCCTACATGGTGCAATCTTTCTCATCGCAGACCGGGGCACGCCGAGGGGCGCGACGCCTATCCCGGGATGGCCTTCAAGCTGCGCCGGATCAAGGAGGGCTGCAAGCGATGTCCCCTGTGCGGCATGTGGTTCATGCCCGGGCGCCAGCTGCACATGGCCCGCCACCTCAAGACCTGCGCCGAAATGGAGCTCAAACAGCTCGAGGTACGCCCGGCGGAGCACCGCCAACCTCTGGTGCCTCGGGCCAGTTGCTCACGCGCTTGTTGGCTACGACCAGGGAGAGGCGCCCAGTGCACAAGCGCAGCAGCCGCAGTCCCAGCCCCAGCCCCAACCTCCGTTTGTTCACCAGTTCGCCCGCCTCCCGACCAGTGGGCGACCGGGGCGCCGCCCACGCCCCACCAACAGCAACTGCCGCCACAGCCACAGCCCATCTACTCACCGCCGCCCATGCCAATGCCCGTGCAGCAGCAGCCGCAACCACCACCCCAGCAACAGCAGCACTACGGCGGCCCACCACCACCCCAGCAGCAGCTCTACGTGCCGCAGCCGATGGGTCCCTCCCCGCCCGCTACGCAGCCACCCTCCGCTCTGCAAGCCCTCCAGCAGGCCCTGCAGAAGGCCGTCGGCGAGCGAATGGCCCAACAACAGCAGCACCAGCAGCTACCCAGCCCGCCTCCGTCGGCCTTCAGCCCCTCACCTCCGCCCTCCTCGTTCGCGCCGCCGCAGCAACAGCAGTTTTTCCTCCCGCCTCCGCTGCAGCCTTCACCGCCGCCGCAGTATCATCAACCTCAGCCACCAGAACAGCCCTACCACCAGCAGCAGCAGCAGCAACAGCAGCCACCACCTTTCTACCACCCGCCGCCGTCCCCGCAGTATCATCAGCCCCAACAACCTCCGCAGCCGCAGCACCACCAGCCACCGCCCCAGTTCCTGCCCGATCAGCAGCCACAACAGCAGTTCACCGGCTTTTTCCCTCAGCAGCAGCAGCAGCCGCAGCAGTATGCGCCACCACAGCAGCCGCCACCACCCGCCTTCCACGCGGGAGAGGTTCCCCATCAGCAGCAGCACTACGGCGGCCCACCACCACTCCAGCAGCAAGCAGGCCCGACGCATCCTCAGCCACCACCGCAGACCACGCAGCTGGGCCAGACGCGAAACCAGATCCTGGAGGGCCTGCAGGCGCTTTTGCGCGGCCCGTGAGGTGTCGCCAAGTGATCACGCATCAGCGAGTCTGTAAAGATGTAAGGGAAAGCATGTAACACGATGTAGTACTTTAAGGAGGCAGTTTTGTCGGTGAATTTTCAGGGGCGAGAAGAAATTCAAGAGAAAAGAGTAATCGAGGAAAAAAGGCGGAGAATGTTGGGCGTCTGGATTTTTTCTCGAGTGTTTCTCTTGTTCGTGGCCTCTGCGTTCAGCTACTCGAGATTAGCTGGGAGGACCAAAGAGACCTTCCTCCTGTTGCAATTTCTCATAATTGAACAGAGATCCATGTCCCATCAGGGAAAACCATCAACCAGCACAGCACCAACTCCAGATGCAGCGCAATTTGTGAGCCGAGGCGGCAAAGGAGGTCGCGGCCGTGGAGGTGGCGGCGGACGAGGCCAGAGCTTGAACAAACAGCAGCAGAAGACGTACGTCTTCCACGCATGGATCGCAAGGGGAGCGCCTGGGTTCCGCATTCGCTCCTCTCTTGCTCTCCACATTCCAGCTTTCATCGAAACATAGATTGACATTTTGATCCATCTTCGATCTATCTATCAATCTCTGACACCACCGTTTCCATCGCTTATGCAGGCGTCAGAACCCGCCAGGGAGCGGCAACGGCGCTCAACAGGGCAGCAAATCTACCAGTACGTAGCGAGCTGCACCTATCGATACTCGCTCTTGCGTAGCTCACATGTCGATCAAAAATGTGATTACCGATGCAGGACCTCCTGCCGCTGGCCCTGCTGGCGCGCCGCTCCAGCCCAAAACGGTAAGGATGGCGCAGCGCCCAAGCAGCAGACCCAGAGCTACGTGCCCAAGGTCACGCCGCCCGCCACAAGCAGCGCGGTGCCGCAACCCGCGCCAGCCGTCGCGGGCGCACAGCAGCTGCCCACTCCCACCACTACTCCAGCCAGCGCCCAGCCCACACCCGCGCAGCAAGGTGGCGCCACCGCTGAAGGCAACGCTGCCGCCATCCAAGCGCCCTCGCCACACGCTCCCCAGCCTCGTACGTGCATCACACCACCACTGCTGCATCGTGACCCTGCATGTGTTGATGGTGTGATTTATATTTTATTTTAATTGTTTTTATATTTGTTTTAATTGATTTGCTAATCGATCTGGCTTCGCGCTACTCAGGACCGCCCGTGGCGGCCAGCGGCGGCCAGGGCCCCGCTCCTCCCTTCGTGGGGTTCACAAACGGCGCCGGCGCTCCTCCGCCTGCAGGAGGTCGTGGCCGTGGCATCCCGCCCCGCACGCAATCCGCTCCACCCAATCTCAAGGAGCAGAAGCAAGCCGCCATATTTATTCCAGCCAGGGCCACGCCCAATCCTGCTGCCTTCCCAGGCGCTCCTTACTATGTACGTAGTGAATCGCTCATTTGCTCTCGTTCAATCTCTCCCTCTCTCGCTACGCGAAAATTGCCAAAATTGCCAATTAATCGCGATTTACAGCCCCCTCCTGGTGCGCCCTACTACCCGCAGCCTCCTCCTGGCGTGCAGCCTGGAGTGAGCCCAACGCATCCCTACGCGCCACCTGGCCAGGGTGGCGTTCCCCCTCCGCGTGGTGCCATTTACCAGCCCCCCACGCATGGCCGATCTCAAGTGCCCCCCGGCCCTCAGGGCGGCCGCCCCAGGGTGGTATGGGTGGCCCTCCTCCTCATGCGGGCCAGGTGGGCGGCCCTCAGATGGGTCCCCAGCAACCGATGGGTCCCCCCTCTGGCTACGTGCCGGGACATCGATTGCCGCCATTCGTGCCTGGCCGCGGCCCCTACATGCCGCGTGGCCCTGCTGGAATGCAACCGATGGGTCCGCCCCCGCATTCGATGCCCATTCAGATCCCTCAGCAGAAGCGCCGCAGCAGCCGTATCGCCATTATCGACCCTCAGACGGGCCAGGAGGTGAACACCTCGCCTCCCAAGGACGACTTGCCCGGTGACTCCTCGGGCTCGGCCGGCACTTCGCCCTACCAGCATTCGCCCCCGAGCTCGGGCCTGCGACCGACCGGCGGCATCATGGGTCACCCCTATGCCCCCGGAGGCTCGTCGCCCTCGCGTCAGGCGCCGCCCTTCAAGCCCGACATGGGCGCTGCCGACTTCAGCGACTCCGAGCAGTTCGCGCCCAACCATCCCTACGCGCCCGGGCGTAGCGCTGCCATCCCCATCATCGACAAGCCTTCCAGTTCTCCCAGTACGCCCATCTCCGTCGTCTTCTCCCTTTCTTTTCTTCTTTCTTTTGGCTTCTTCCGCAGTGCAGCCACTCATGTCCACTCGCGGTGCAGTCGTGATCACCACTCCGCCTCAGATGCGTGCCGCCGCGGCAGCCGCCGAGCAGGCCAAGGCCACCGCGGAGGAACCGGCAAAGGACCAGACTGCCGCTGTCGCCGACGCCGCGCCCGTGAAGGAAGCGGACAAAAAGGAGGAGAAGGAAGAAGTGAAGGAGAAGAAGGAGGAGGAGGGCGCCAGCCCGCTCCCCGAGGCGGCCACGAAGGAGGAGGAGAAGCAGCCCGAGAAGAAGACCGACGCGGAGGTCGAAGCGAAGCCTGCCGAGGTCCCGCCCACGAAGGACGAGGCCAAGGCCGAGGAAGTCAAGGCCGAGCCCGCCGCGCAGGAGAAGGACACGACCGAGGAGAAGGAGGAAAAGAAGGCCGCCGCCGAAGAACAGCCTGTCAAGGAAGCGGAGTCCCAGCCCACCAAGGAAGCGGAGCCCACCACCAAGGAGGAGGAAGCCGCCGCGCCCACTACCGAGAAGGCCGCTGAGGAGCCCAGCAAGGCTGCCAAGCAGAAGCCCGCTGCGGCGACAGAGGACGGCGGCAAGAAGGCGTCGGCTGACGGCAAGAAGACCAAGTCCGGATCGCGCAAGGCCGTCTCCTCGAAGAAGGGCGACGAAGGCGAGTCGAAGGCGGCGGTCGTCGCTCCGAGCACCGACAAGAAGGAGGACCAGCCCCAGGAGAAGAAGGAGGCCGAGGAGCCGCCAAAAAGGACGAGGCGGAGCCCCAGACCGAAGAAAAGCCCGCCGAGACCGAGGTATGGCCTCGCCCCGCTGGCGCTGCTTTGGTCCTCGTGCTGACTCTGCTCTTTTCCGCTTTTGCGTTCAATAGCAGGACGATGATGACTGGGAGGTCAAGGCGGAGAAGGAAGACCTGGTGCTGCAGAAGGACGTCTCCCTGCGTCCGACCTACGCCGGCTCCAGCGCTGTACGTGTTCTGCCGCCGCCACGATTGGGCCCGCCCCTCTTCCCCTCTCCCCCCGTCTGACCTTTGTTTCTCTTTTTTCTTCTTCTTTTCTATTTCAGCCGGGGTCGTTCAGGCCGACGATCAACCCGCAGGCCGAAGCCTCCTGGAACGGGTCCGGCACCAAGAGGACCTACGACCGTGACTTCCTCCTCAAGTTCCAGACCGTATGGCCTCTCTCTTCCCCTTTGCACCTTTTGCTCGTCGTTGGCCAACGCACCTCTCCGTGTGTAGTACTGCCGCGAGCGCCCCGAGGGCCTGCCGTCGGTGGAGGTGATCCTGGGCAACGAGGACAAGGGCAAGAGTGGTGGCGGCGGCGGCGGAGGCCGCGGAGGCAAGGGTGGCCGCGGAGGCGGCATGGGCAGCAGCGGCGAGTGGTCGCGTGGCGCCCAGCAGCAGTTCTCCGGACGCGGTGGTCGTGGCGGCCCTGGAATGCCCGGCATGCCGTTCGCTCCCGTGCCCGGCAAGTTCGGCGCGCCCCCCGGACTGGCTGCTCCCATCGCCCGTGGTCCCGGTGGTCGTGGTGGCGGCCCGCCGGTCCCATCCGCCGTGGTCCCAAGAAGATTCCCGGCCGAGAGACCCCGCCCCCTGGCATCATGCCGGTACGTCGCCCACCACAGGAAATGTGGGCCTCACCTCCTTTTTTTGCATTTTATTCATACTTTCTTGTTCCCTCACAGCCGCCGGAGCCGGTCGCCCCCATGGCCGACAATCCGTCTGTGTGGAAGCCAAGCCGTCGCAGAGGCGACGACAACGAAGAGATCTACGGTAAAGTTCGAAGGTACGCCATACGTGCACCCCCGCAGATTCTCTCTCTCTCTCTTTGAGCTCGTGTGCCGTGTGGCTGACGAGGTGTGGTGTGGGCGGCTTTCGTGGGGCGCTGCAGCGTCCTCAACAAGATTACGGGTGACAAGTTCGGGCCGCTCAGTCAGCAGATGGTGGATCTGCTCAAGTCCAAGGCCACGGACGTGGAAATTTTGAGGGAGATCATCAACATCATCTTCGACAAGGCGCTTGCCGAGCCCGGCTTCAGTACCATGTACGCCGAGCTGTGCCGCGTGCTCGAGAAGAACTGCCCCACCTTTGAGACCAACAAGGAGGGCAAGCCTCAGGTACCCCGATCCACCCTCCAACCCCCTTGCCGGCAATCTCGCCTTGGGGTCAACGCCGCGAGACTAACGCTCATTCCCGTCCGGCGCCCACGAGCGCAGACCTTCAAGCGAATTCTGCTGAACCGCTGCCAGGAGGCCTTCGAGCACAAGCCGCACGATGAGACGGTGGACAACGACCCCCTCAAGAAGGAGGAGGCCGACATGAAGCAGAAGCGACGCATGATCGGCAGTACGCGCACCCCCCCCCCCGCGTCTCATACCGACCCCATGGTTATTGCTCGTTTCCGCTCTACGCCGCTGCTGACCTTTTCCTTCTTTCTTTCTTTCCCCGCGTGTGGCGCGCAGACATCGTGTTCATCGGTGAGCTGTACAAGGAGCACATGCTGACGGACAAGATCATGCACGAGTGCGTCTTCCGCCGACTGCTGGGCGACATCAAGAACCCGGTCGAAGCCGACCTCGAGGCCCTGTGCAAGCTCATGAACACCATCGGCAAGGTGCTCGACGTGCCCAAGGCCAAGGGCTACATGGACGCCTACTTCAAGCGCATGAAG
>LQHA01000513.1:0-10176 GCA_001567625.1 Acanthamoeba polyphaga | reverse complement strand
TGGTGATGGTGAGCTGCACGCAGCGATAGCCCTGGGCGCCGGAGAAGATGGGCTCGAGGGCCGATCCGCAGCTGTCGAGTCCGTGGACGCCACCGGCGATGAGGAAGAGCACGAAGGCAAAGCTGACGAGGGTGATGCTGGCGTTCATTTTGTTGGCTAGACTTGGTTTGTTTGATGGTCTTTGGATGACGTCCTTGTTGTTTGTGCAGTTGGTGTTGGTGAGGCAAATGAGGGCACGGCGAGCCTCTTTATGCTGAGCCTGAGGATGTTTGGCGTCACGCCCTCTGTCTGCCGCTCCCAAACCAAGGCATCGAGAACTGAGGGAAAACGCACTGCATCCACACCTCTGGCTCGGGCCAGCACATGCCGGGTAGGAATGAGATCCGATTGCCTGGCTATTTTAGGAGTTTTAAGTCGCTGTGCGACCAATCGGAGTGTGGATCAGAATGTTTGGCTGATCAAACTCGCATGACAAGCATGGCAATGGCGGGGGATGAAGGTGAAAAGCAAAAGGGACGAAGGTTCGAGATTGTCCGGAACGAGGGTGCCTGAGTAGTTCAGGTGACCAACTCCTGCCGCCAGGGAATCCTCTCATGCCTTGCGTGCCTGCGGTGTTTGCGCACCTAAAGGTAAAAACGTGGTCTTATTGAAACACTCACCCTCCAAGGGTGCGGTGGTGCAAAAAGATTGACTGTACAGACCCATCAGACCCAAGAGAGGCCGCCTCACGGAAGCTGCCAACCGATCGTGTCGCCATCGAGCGTCGTGCGGACCAGACCCACGCTCGCCAGCACGTGTAGCGCGAGGCATATCCTTTCACCGTCCATATCTGCCCCCACACGGTACAGTAGCCACAGTGTCGTGAGTCTATTGCCTGGCGCCCTTCAATGCACACCAAGCCCAACGTACCGGACAGGCGCGTCTTGAGATCCCCCAGCGACAGCACCGGCGACTCATTGCCGTTTGCGGTGAACTGCGCGTACAGGCGAGGCAAGTGCTGCTTCCATTGACCCTCCTGCGGAGCGGTGGGAGTGAGCTCTCCCCTCCCCCTTTCGACCTTAGACAATCCTTCCAAGAAGCGCGTACCTGCATGGCCGCGGGGAAAAGGTGGAAAGGGAAAGAGGAGGCTGGCGCGGCCGTGACCGGATCGGTGTCGGAGGCCTCGGCGGCAGCCTTGGGCTGGGTGAACGTGGAGACGCTCGCCGGTCGTCGGAACTGTTTGCGCTGCTGCTGCTGTTGAGCGGCCAACGTGCGGCTGATGTTGCTGTCCGTCGCCACCGACACCGACGCTCGTTTCCTCTGGAACTGGTTGATGAGCGCTGAAAACCTGCCGCCTAATGTTGCACTGGTGTTAGCACCGGCGAGGTGAGGCTCAAAAGGGAGCGTTGCAACGGGGGAGGGGGGCACCAGTGAATGTTTGCGTGAGCTCAGCTTCAGATCGGCCGCCGCCATTCAATGTGTCGTCGAGCTCTGCGGCGGGCTCCTCCTTGGCAATGGGGGGCGTGATGGTGAGGCCGGGCATCTGGGCCATGAGGACGGCGGTCCCCACGTCCAGGGTGATCGTGTCGTCGGCGACCAGCATTCGCCCCATGCTGGCGCTGGCCTTCGAAGACATCGCCGAGTTGTCGTTCATCGACGCGTCGAGGCTCTCCACGCTCACGCTCTCCTCGGACTCGTACTTGAGCATGGCGTTGCTGGGGATCACCTTGCAGGTCTCCTCCACCATAATGGACGCGTTGAAGCTGAACTTTTGCGCAAAGTACGGTGAATGCGCATCTGCAAAGTATGTGGAGAGAGGTCAGGTTCAGCGTGTGCGGTCGTGCGTGCGTCGTGTGCGTGTGTCCTGGCATACCAAAGTGGAAGGTGCTGGTGGGCGGCAGTGAGGCAGGTGACTGCTGGGCGTTGACGGCCTTGAGCACCTCCTGCTCCAGCTCCCGTTCGAGCCGCTCCCTTTCCCGCTCAAACTCGGACGAATTGAGCGTGGACGACGACGAGTCCAAGCTCTTCTCCTTCTCCTTCTTGACCTCCTCCTTTGCGTTGTTGTTGGCTCCCACGCGCGAAGGCTCCTTTCGATCAGGTTCGTGATGGGCCAGTACCGAGTCGTGACCCTCGCGCTTCACCTTGGCCGGCCGGTAGTAGAGAAACATGGTGGTGGCCGGCGGTGAGGGGAAGTCAGGCGAGGGCGGCAACTGATGCCGCAGACCGGCGGTGGGTGGCGAGTGCTGGTGGTGGACGCCCTCCATAGCATCGTCGTCGTCATCGTGTGGCTCGGGCTTAACGGGCGTCAGGCATCCGTCGTGGGCGACCACCGCCCCTCGAGAGGCCTGGCCGTCGCTGACGCTTCTCGGCCGGGCCTTGACGGCGTAGGGCGTGATGAAAGTGATGGTGCGCGTCGGGGAGGGGAGCGGCGGCGTGCAAAGCAAAGCGCGTTGCCCCGGGTTCTGGGGTTCCGGCTCCAAATCCTCGTCGTAGTCTGTACCACGGCCAACGTTGGTTGAAGAGAGAAGTGCTCAGAGTGAGTCAACGAAGAGCGTCGCGCGCAGCGAATGGGGGGGGAGGGATCACCATAGCTCTCGTCGTCATAGACGTTGGCGTACTCAGCGGCGCGGGTCCAGAGCGGTTTGGCCTGGGGCGTCTTGACGCGCTCCTTGACGCGCACCTTGGAGACGAAGAACGGTGTGGTGCGAGCGGGCGACGGCAGCGGCGGGGTGTGGAAGCGAGGCCGGTTGGACCGCCCGGGCGTGGTCCCGCCGGCGTGTGGCCATTAGCGTCGCCAATGATGGACGCGTTGAGATGGTAGTTGGTCGCGGGGTCCCGCTTGAGCCGCAGGAAGGGGGTCGTCTTAGTGTTGGGGATGGGCGGGGTGGAGAACGAAGGCGGGGTGGAGTGGACCGACGAGAGGTGTGAGGTGGAGGTGGGCGTGTCGGACGATGCTGCCGACGATGTCGATGGCGACGAGTAGCGAGAAGGGAAGGAAGACGGCAGAGACGACGAATAGCTGTTGGGCGAGTAGTGGTCACGATGCGCGATCGGGCTCATCGGATGGGGAGATGATGATCCGAATGTCTCCACCTGGTCGACATCGCCGTCCGCATCATCTCGTCGTCGCTGTAGACATTGTCTTCGTAGCTCCAGTCGTGGCCCTCCGCTACGAGAGCCACTTCGTCGACGTAGTCCTCCTCACCAGCCTCGTCGTCTTCATCATCTTCGCTGTCATCTGGTTCTAGCAGGGTGAGGAAAGCTTGTCTCCGACGAGCACGGCGGCGGGGGAGGTACCGGCAGCGGTGAAAGTGGGCTTTGGAGTGGCACGACGCGGTATTGAGGGAATCTTGAACTGCGGCGTGTTAAGAATCGAATCATCCATCGAGAATGGGCTAACTGCCTCGTCTGCCGAAGAAAGGCTCGTCAGATGTAAGGCCTCCCTGCATAATTGGGTTTCTCCTTGTATAGGCACCTCTAGCTTTTGGGGACGCGCTAACAGCCCGGCTTCGTTCCTTCAGTACGGGTCTGGGTGCAGCGGCCGGCAAAGGAAGGAATGGTGAAGATGTGAAGTCCAGGGTGAGGGTGGTAATCGAGGAATTCAGGCAATTGGGCGACGGCGTGGCCTCCCACGAAAGGGGCGTCGACGCCATCCCATTGCCGCTCCTATTCTCCTTCCCAGTTGGTGACAAGAAATCGGTCTCCATCGTCTTGCTCAATGGCAACAACAAGCAAGTCTGATCTGGTGCGTTTGCTGTTTCCCGCCCAAACCAAAACCGCCACCCTAGCATACCAGTCATTTTTTGTGATTATTTTCGAATTTCTGTTTCTTGCGTTCTCTTCTGGTAATTTGTGCTATTGTTTTTATTTATTGCACCTAAAATTGTTTTGTCATTTGATTACTTCAGAATGAACGGCGAGATGGAGAGAGCGAAGGAGGAGAGGAGGCGGACCAAGGGCAAGCGTGGCATCAAGACCAAGGCCACGGTCAGGAACAACGGCTACGACCACAAGTTCCACACCCGCCAGGCCATCCTGACCTTCCCCGACGTACCGCCCTCCCTCTCCCTCTTTTCTGTGCAGGCCCTGCTTGGGGGGTCGTGGGTGGGGGTGGTGGCCTGACTGGGTTACCCCGCGGTTGGACCCAGGAAGAGGCGGTGCCGTATTCGCTGAACAAGGGCAAGCGCTGGGAGCAGGTGGAAGAACTCAAGCAGCAGCTCGCGCACTCCCACGACTCTGGCGACGACAACGACGACCCCGGAGACCAGCATCCGGCAGACACCCCGACCAGCATCAAGGAGGTGATGGAGGTGCAAGTACACCAACGCGACGTGATCGGATCGCTGTCATGGCGGGTGCGTGCGGAGAGAGCTCTCGTGAGCAGCCCATGCAGAGGGATCATGCAATGCTCACTCATGCATGCTTTGGTCGGGTGTGGTAGGTGACTGGGTTGGCTGTCTCGAACGAGGGCTGCTTTGGCAAAGAGAAGCGCGGAAGGTGCGCGCGCCAACGACCCATACTTCGCTTGCGGCTCCGTTGGCCAAACCAGCGGTGCAATGCTGACGTCACGTCATGTGCGCGCAGGGACTATACGCGGGTGGAGGTGTCGGTGTGCGCCGATTGCGGGGGAGAGCGAGCGGTGCTGGCCCCGCGGGACCCAGACGAGGTCCCGTGTTCGAGGTGGGCCTTGTTGCGGCAGACGTCCGAGGAGCTGACGCTGGCGAGGAAGGCGCGGCGGGAGAAGCAGGCGGAGGACCGCAAGCGCCGCGAGCAGCGGAAGCTACGCCACGCGCCCAAGGCCGAGAAGAAGGACCGGCGCCGCGCCAGCGCCACCGCTGGCCCTGACGAGGGTGCTGAGCAAGGAGAAGGCGAGGAGAACGCACGAGAAGAGAACGAAGCGGATGGTACGGTGGAAAGCGGGAGCGAAAGCCAGGAGTCTCTGGGCGAGGAAGAGAGCAATGGCAGCGGTACGGGTGAGGACCAGAACAGCGAAAGTGAAGAGCAAGAAGAAGGCGAGGACGAAGAGGATGAGGACGATGATGAAGAGAATCTTCCACAGGGAGCAGATGGCGAAGAGAACGCAGATGAGGAGGAGGGACAGACCTCCGAGGGCACGGTGCTGACGTCGCAGGAGCAGTGGCGGATCACCCCCAAGGAGGGGCGCCTCATCGTGCACAAGCCGTTCGCCAAGGGTACACGCACAGGGCTCCAGCTCCATTCTTGTCACAGCACCCGCCTAACGTGGTGACCACATCCGTGGCGCGCGCAGATCAATACCCCATGTACAGGGAGACCAACTGGAAGTACTCCTCGCCGTGCATGTGCTGCCTGCACGCCTCGGTATACCGCTTCTCCGCCTCTCTGATTCACTGTCACTGCGGCGACCTATCCGCTCACTGCGTGACGATGTATCATCTAGGGAAGCATGTGGAAGCTCAAGGGGATGGGCGACAAGTCCAAGGGCAAGACCAAGGGCTACCGCAAGGTCCAGCGGCGCGACTTCAAGAACGTCATCAAGGGCGAGGCGTGAGACAGTGCGGCTGGGCGTGTACTCAAGAATAGCGATTGGAGATGATCGATAATGCTACAAATCACTCGCTCGACTTTTGTTCCTTCTTTCTTTTCTTCTTATCCTTCTTCTCTTTCTTCTTCTTCTTGTCCGCCTTGTCGTCCGTCGTTTTGGCCTTTTTGCTCTTGCTCTTCTTTGACTTCTTCTTCTCCTTCTTCTTCTCCTTCTTCTCCTTTTCCTCCGGCTCCTCGTCCTCGTCCTCTTCCTCTCGTTTTCGCTTCTTGCTCACCTTGCTCTTCTTTTCCTCCTCTTCCTTCTTCGCCTTTTGCTTCTTCTTCTCCTCTTCCTTCCTCTTCCTCTTCTCCTTCTTCTCCTTTTTCTCCTTCTTCTTCCTCTTTTCTTTCTTTGTCTCCTCTGTCGTCTTGTCCTTCGTGGCCACGGGGACCACTTCCTCCTTCTTCTCTTCCTTTTGTCCCTGCTCCCCGCTCTTCTCCTTCTCGAGCGCCAGCTCTCTGTCGCGGTTCTCCTTCCACTGTCGTTCGTGCTCGGCCAACCGCTTCGCTCGGCCCTGCGCCGGGTACTTCCACTGCGACAGGATCTGCACCCCGCCACCAACCACCCACGTGAAGCCGCTGGTGAGCCCATGCCCGGTTGGTTTGGTTGGTTTGGTTGACGGCGCCCAAGCGTACCCTTCCGCCGCAGACGGCGAGCAGATCGTTTTCGTTGAGGCCCGACGCATAGTTCTTCTCCTCGTCGCTGCTGTCGTCGCTGTCGCTGCTATCGCTGCTGCCGCTGTCGCTGCTGTCCTTGGTCGAAGCCCCGAGTACGAAGGCTCCACCGGAGACGAACGCGCCGCCGTAGAACTGCGGGAACTTCTGTTGCATGGTCTGCTGCTGCTGCTGCTGCTGGGGCTTGCTCACCTCATCGCCGTCCTTCTCCTCCTCCTCTTCCTTCGCCTTGTCGGCCAGCGTTTGGTACTGCAGCAGTGGGTGGTGTGTGCACGGCTTAGCAGCCGCCGGATGTGTCCAGGTGACCGTGAGTCTGCGCGGTACCTTGTGTTCGGCCTTCACGAAGCTCGGGGCGCCATAGTTGCAGTCGGCTTCGACTGGCAGCACTCGCGTCGGACTTGGTGGTCGGTGCCGCCTGCATGGGCGCGTGCACGTTGTCAGCCATTTGGTGTTGGTGTGCGAGTTTGGGGTGTGTGTACGGTGGGATCGACTTGCACGCTGGCGGCGGCCTTGTTGTAAAGGTTGTCCCACCAGCCGAAGCCCTGCCTATCGCGATCCGTCAACCGTGACCCGCCAATCTGTTCGGACAGAGAAATGAGCATTTAATCCATCTTGAAATTTAAATTTGGGGCAAAATCAAATTCAACGCACCCCGAAGGTGTCAGTCTTCTTGGAGACTTTGATGTATTCGGACATTCCATCTTGATTACGTCCCAGGCCTTTGCCCCTGCGGGAATCAGAACGAAATTAACCCAATTTTCTTCATCTCAATTGCAATTTGATCTAAAGAGATAATTGGGTTGTGATTCTGCGATGTCGGCCGTTCACGTACTCCCAACCCATCTGCTTGAGCCAGCGCTCGCTCTTGTAGGAAGGCATCTCCGGGGTCGTCATCTTCGCGATTGAGCAGTAAATTGAAAATACAAAATTAAAGGAAAAAAGCAAAAGCGGCTTGGACTTGTCGACGTGAATCTCGAGACCACCAGGAACTCAGGGCAGGTATTCGTAGGCAGCCTGATCGGCTCGCGTCGTTCTCGCCATGTAACCGCTGCTGATGAGTGCCTCCAAGACTCGTTTCAGCCATGTGATCTGCACCATACGGATCAGACGGTGATGAGCGAGCGTCACAGATTACCCTAGTGTCGCTAAGATGTCGCCGGCGTACGTACCTCGAAGGGGAACTTGAGCTGCGCCATGGTCTCGCCAACGAGCTCGTTATGTGTCAGTACCCGCCGCGATTTCATGATACGCACGACCGCCGCTTGCGCCTGTACAGAGGCCGTCAGTGGAACCACTGCGCGTTATGCTGATCGCTCATGGTGACCCGTACCGAGTAGCGACGACTCTGGAGCGCGCTGTCCCTGGCCTGGTCGCTTTCACCTTTCTGTGAAGTGTAGCTTGTGAGTATGCGGTGGAAGCTTCAGCGTAACGCGCACAAAGAGACGCGCACCGCGAGCTTTAGCTGGGCGGAGTTGAGGTTGATCGAAAATCGTCTGTTGGTGAAGTCATCGTTGAGTTGAAACGTTTCCGCTTCGGCTCCCCCATCGTTCACCGACAGGATCAGCTTGATTTTTACCAATTGCTTGACAAGAAGCTCGCACTCTTCTTTGTCTGTGAATAACGACCGCGAGGCATGAGAAGTCAAGTTAGGTAGGCTCAGGCTTCAAGCCTGTAGTACGCACGCACCCATCTTGGTGTGTCGCAGGATATCGTTGAGGGTGAGCGCTGAGCTGTCATTGAACAAGAACAATACGGACGCCTGATGCATTGATACACGGAACTCCTTCTTCCCCTTCTGCTTGGCCAGCCCCACCGTGAGTGCTCTCTCGATCAAGTCACATTGGGAGCGAAATCCGGACGTACTGCGAATGAAGCCGAGACAAGGGCGGACGAGAGAGCCGGTATCCAGAACAGCTTCTTTGATTTGGCCGTCAAGTTTGTGTAGAACTGCGTGTATCTCTCTTGCGCGTGCAAGAACTACCCATCCAGGAGCAAGAGAGATAATAAACAGGAGGATCAAGAAGACAAGGAAGAAGAAGGCACGAATACCTCCACAGGAAGCGCTACAGGTTTGAACTGGTAGGGGAACAGGAAGCTTGAGATAACCTAGGTACGGTGGAGATGACAGTTAGTGAGCTCAAAGAAGCTCCCAATGTGAACGAGGATGAACACGGGTGTACCTTCACATTGATGTCCGTACTCAAGCCTTGAGCAAACGACGACGCCTTGAACCGAGTGCTGAGTTCGACCGATTGGTACACCTCGCGCACGGCCATATCGCAGCGATGCAGCCCGGATAGGTCGCCAGTGGTGCGAACCGTGGCTATATCGACATGTACACGAACAGTGAGTCTCCCCATGTGCTTGCGAGCCCGTTCTGGTTGCGTGCATGTACCTGTTTTGAGACGCGACAGCATCGCCAACTCCCGGTCTTCGGTTGCTGATGACCCCTCTCTGCTCGAGCGGAGTGGTTAGACAGATGGCGACGTGTCAAGGACAAAGAGAGAGAGAGAGAGAGAAGACGCGTATGTACAAGAGCAGCCGCTTGGTCAAGTGTCGCTGGTAGAGCGCCACGAAAATATCCTTGTTGGCGCAGTGGCGGTAGAGATCCGTCACGCCGTCGACAATCTCCTCAACTTGATCCGCTTGGAAGAGCTTAACCCGTTGCGCCACACATGTGAGCTCGAAGGGACCTCTGGCTTGGGAGTGAGGGTCGCACCTTGTCTGACTGCTTGGAGAGAAGTCTGTGGCAGAAGTGGGCCAGATATTCCTCCACAAGACGCCCTCGGCCCTGTTGCTCTTCTTTTGAAAGGCTCCACTCCACCGTGAGCGCATCGGTCGTGCCCTGTTGAAGTGCCGACGCAAGACCGGCGTCGCCTTCTGCGTTCGAAGTCATGCTGTGACAGTAGCGGTAGGAATCTATCAAGGAATTCACCACGCTGAGAGTGTCCACGCTCCCCAGCTGCTTCCCCTTCAGCATGACCACCACGTCTTCAATCTGCATCCACAGGGCACAAACCGATCTCAGCTCTGAGCTGATAGAAATTCAGCACAGAGGAGAACGAGCCGCGCGAACCTTTCTACGAACACTGTTCCTGAAGAGCTTACAGAGGACTTGATACACAGACGTAGTGGAACGTTTCCGAATGTTGCTAAGCAATGGGGACAGAGCTGTGCATGCGATTGAGGTGAGGCTTCAAATCGATGATGCAGGATGAGATATGGGAAACACAAACCGTGCCTGTCGCCGCTTGAGAAGAGCGATTCCCACTCGGATTCCACCTTTTCTTGCACGCATTCTCGGACATCGTACACATAGCTGGCACGTTGTGGAGATCAGATGATTGTGAAAATTCAAACAAGTGGAGAGCAACGAATGCGTGCGTACTGCTGCTGCAGGGTGTGCAAGAGCTTTGTCTTTGTCGAGTCAAAGAAGGCCGACAAGGCAAAGCGATGGAACAATGAGTCCACCTAAAGTACAGATAGACAAAACGCGTTACTTGATTGATCACCTCGCAGTAGTAACGAGCACGGGTAGTGTGTACGTAAGCCAAGTATTTGGTCACTGATAAGGTCTGGAGGCGGAGGCGGGCGTCTGCGACAGCATCTGCCGCACATTGCTCGATCAGCGGGGTTTCAAAGTACTTGACATACAACTCAGCGTTGTAGCCAATCTCAGATAACAGCTGCACGGTCAGCATTGTTGAGTCAGCAAATGGAAAGTTGACTGTGAGAACAGCTCAGTACCGCAAGTGTGCTCACAATGCGGTGGTTGGTCTCTTCGTCATCGAGGAAGCGTCCCTCTTGCAGTACGCGTTGCAGTTCCTGTGTGATGGCACTGTCAATAAGAGGTTACGCAGTCGGTCAGCGGCGTACCCGAGGCAGGCGATCGCTTTGAAGGAACAGCTTCATGAAGACCTGCTTTGCCATGGGCCTGTAGCGGTCTGAGTAATGCAGCTG
>LQHA01000512.1:0-10177 GCA_001567625.1 Acanthamoeba polyphaga | reverse complement strand
GCGCGTCTGTGTGTGTGTGTGTGTGTGTGTGTGTGTGTGTGTGTGTGTGTGTGTGTGTGTGTGTGTGGTACGTACCAGATTGGTGGCGCCCATGTTGTTGCGTCTGTGTGTGTGTGTGTGTGTGTGTGTGTGTGTGTGTGTGTGTGTGTGTGTGTGTGTGTGTGGTACGTACCAGATTGGTGGCGCCCATGTTGTTGAGCTTGTTCTGCATGTTGACCAACGACTGCACGTCCTTGTTCTTGGACTTGAGCGCGTCCGCGAGCGGCTTTTCCAGCAGAATGTTGAGCGTGCGTAGCGTCACCCAGGTCAGCTCCTGCTGCGTGCCCGAATCACAGTTCCTGCGTTTTGTTGTGTGTGTGTGTGTGTGTGTGTGTGTGTGTGTGTGTGTGTGTGTGATTTTCTCGCCTGTGAGCAAACAGACGTGTCCACGGTCTAATGATTGTGTTGGGCAGCACACGCACTTGAGCAGCTCAATGAGCTTCTTGGTGAAGGTGTCGAGGTGCTTGCGGAAGATCTGCGCCAAGTTCTGCAGCTCCTGTTCGATGCCGAATATCTTCTTCTCCTTGCTGTGCACGCCGACATGCGTCAGTAAGCCAGCTAACAAGGAAGGAATTGAAAAAAAAGTGAAAGTGAAAGAGAAAGAGCTAACGTACAAATATTTGACGAAATGCTGGATGCCTTGAATGACCTTCTCCTCCTGCGACGTGTCGACCGCGACGACAGACACCTTGGTCTCCTTCTCCGGAGGCGATTCAATGAGCACGCGCCACTCCTTGGAGGCCTTGTCCGTCTGGTGCATGGCCGACACGTTCAGAATCAATTCGTTTGTTCATGTCGTGGTGCGTGTGTGTGTGTGTGTGTGTGTGTGTGTGTGTGTGTGTGTGTGTGTGTGTGTGTCGTGTCGCACTTTATCAGGATCGGTGCCGCGAATGTTGACCTCGGGTCGGTTCATGGCGTCGATACACTTGCCCACCTCCACACGCTGAGCGTGGGTCAGTCCCTTGGCGTAGAAGAGCTGCGTGAGGCCGTCCACCATGTAGTCCGCCACCACCTTGTGGCGTCTGGTGAGAGGGAGGGAGCCACGGACAGTCAGCCGGACGCGCGTGTTGCGTGTTGCGTGCGTTGGTGAACCGTACATGGTGGCGTCCTTGCGGTTGTAGTACTTGCCAAAGTAGTTCACAAGGAACGGGATGATGCCGGTCACTACGTAGTCGAGCGCACCGTCGTCGCGCTCTCTACGATAACAGGAGAGAGGAACCACAGATCAGCGCGACTGGCGCACAAGAATGTAGGGAATGGCAATCAAGAAGGTGCCTCGGATCGAGTGTGGTACCCTTGGTTGAGCAGGTTGGTGAGGTCGATGAGCTCCTTGGTGTAGTGCTCGGAGAAGATGGTCCACAGCTGAGGGTCCAGCTCGATCGCATTCTTGGGCTTCTGGGTGAGGAAGTACACCTGCGCGCAAAAAGGAGAAAATTAAAAAAAGAAACAAGAAAAATGACAAACAAATAAGATGAATTTTAAAAAAAACAATTAAATACAAGAAATGAATAGTAAGAACACAGGTGATGAGGAGTACCTCCTCCAGGAAATTGGTGAACGTTTTCTTGATGCTCCGCAGGTTTACGGGGTCGGTCAGCTGGCGCTTGATCTGGCCCATGGAGTAGAGCGACTGGCAGCGGACCTCCGCCTTCATTACATGAGCAAGTGAGAATTGGTCGACGACAACGCACACATGACGCACACTGCGGATCGCCTTAGAAGAGCACGCCGGCGTACCTCGTAGATCTTGCCCAGCGAGCACTTGGTGATCAGTTCGATCTGCATGCAGTGGAACTTGAGCATGGAGTCCTCCTTCTCGTAGTTTCTCTTCTTGATCAACGAATTCCTGTCGCGCGAGGATCAACATCAGCACTACCACGCGACACACACACACACACACACACACGAGAGAGAGAGAGAGATTGGCTGCAGGCGACTTTGCTCACCTGTATTCGATGCTCTCCGGGTCGTTGAAGAGCACCAGCGTGGTCTGCTGCTTCTCCATTAGCATCTTGAGCACCAGGTTCTGGTTCCTGCGTAGCGGAATGTCGTTCGGCATGATCAACGTCTGCATGATAAAAATAAGAATTCGATTTTTAAAAAAAATAAAGGCGTTAGTTTGCTAGCAGCCAACAGGGAAATGTGCGGGCTGTGGCCTCAGGCGGGCGGGGCAGGAGGCCTGTACCATGAGGACTTGTATGTATCGGGGCAGCTTGTTGGTTTCAATGGCGTTGACGATCTTGCGGATCTGGACTTCGGTGATCTGCGAGCAGAGCGCGCGGTTGTTGTGGAACATCTCGTTGATCGTCACCGCCACGTAGAGGTCCTGTTGCCACCACCACCAGGTCAGACCAAGCTGACAACCATCATCCAAACCAACGTGAAGCGAGACCGGTTCTCGTGTGAGTGTTGGCACGATCGGTCGATGCATACCTTGCCCATCATCTTCAGGAAGAAATCCAGGTACTCGAACAGGGCGCCCTGGTTGTCCGCGTTGTCTTTGCAGAACTGGTTGTGACGCCAGACCGGTCGGGCCAAGAGCAATATAGTCAGCAGACGAGCACTACGCACACATTCATCTGAATTCCGGAGATCAGCGCGCAGAGCGAGGCAGGGAAAAGCGGTACCGCGGCGAGGAACTGGAAGACGGAGAAGAAGAGGGGCTTGTTGAAGGGCAGGTGAAGCAGCTCGATGGCCACCTTGTGCGCCTCCAAGTTCTTCAAGATGCGCTGGTTGTGCACGTTCACGTTGTTGCCCTTGACGCAGAGCCTCGCGAACTTGTCGATGATGGGCACGATCAACGAATCCGACCCGTTCTTCTCCAGGAAGGATTTGAGGTCGTCCATTTTTTGCGCCACCTGTAGCGCAAACATGGCCACGACGCGTGAGCGACTACATGTAAGGCGCCACAGATCGATGTTGTGTTGTGTGTCGCAAACGTACGAATTGGAATGTCTTGACGTTCTTGTCAGTCACCAGGATCTGCACTTGCTGCAGCTCCGTGAGCAGCTCGAAGCGTTGGCTGTTGGCGTTTATGTCAAAAGTCAGAATCACATCCACACATCACCCACAACGCATGCAGGTTTCCCGTCCAAAGGGGGTGGTGCGCACCTGAATTGGCGCACGAGCAGGTTGCCGGCAGCCAGCGAGAGCGGAGTGTAGTCGCACATGACCATGTACCGCAGGGTCCGCTCCAGAATGTCGGACTGCTGGCCGCCCCGCTCCGACTCACCCAGGAAATCACTCCAAACCTGCACCACACGTGTGAGCCATCAGTAAAAAGAAAAAGAAATTGGAAAAAAAGAGAAAAAGAGCCAGGCAGTACCTTGGAGGCCTCATCGATCTTTTCCTCGGTGGCCTTGCTGATCTTGGTGAGATCGGTAGGGACCCCTGATCCTGTCGACACACAGGATGAAATGGTCAGCATTGCCAATCAGGAGCGTGTGTGTGTGTGTGTGTGTGTTACATACCGTCCATCTGCTTGCGCAGGATGATCAGCAACTCGGTCAAGCGGCGGTCGAGGCGCAAATTGAAGAACATGTCCATGAGCGAGCACAGGTTGTACTTGGTCTTCATGATCCAGATGGTGCGATCGTCCTGCTTGAACAGCGGGTTCTGTTCGCCCTCTGGTGGTGACGTCAGCAAAACACAGCTTTTCTGAATGCGAGGAATGCTGCTGCTGCTGCGAGAGGGAAGATCGGTGGTTACCGGAAACTTCGGTGGAGGGATCGAGGAGAGCGAGAATGGAGACGATGAGGTCCCGCAGCGTGTCTTCCGACTGCATCCAGAACCCGAGCTCGAACATCCGCTTCATGAGTACCACCATCTGTTTTGCGAGAGAGCGAAACGAACTCGAGCGATTAGCGAGGGTTCGCACGAGGCCGAGGCGCACAGAAAGGTGTAAAGTGATGGTACCGCAAGGGTCAGCTTGTTGTGGGTGATGGCGTTGACCGACTGAGCGGAGTTGTCGGAGATGTAGTAGCCCACATACTTGCACAGGTCGGATCGAGCCTGGCGCGAGTCGCGCGTGCTCGCGTCCTCGAAACCACCCAGCTGCGGCGTCTGCTCCAGGTCGGACCACACGCGCGTGTAGTTGACGAGCGTGATCGACTTGTAGGGCTCCACGTCCACGTAGAGGTGCTGCATCAGCAGGCAGAACGAGGCGCGCAGCGTGAAGGGCAGGTCCGGGTTGGTCATGCACCGCAGCACCAGCGGGTAGGTCATCACCCGCGAGATCTTGGTGCTCGCGAAGTTGTTCCGGCCCTATAACACAGTTGGCAGTTACGCGCACGTTAAGCGGTGCACGCGCCGAGGCCACCTAATGGGAGGGGGAGCGAAGGTGTCAAGGGCACGTACCAGGCAGAGGTTGGACAGCAGCTTGATGGTCCTGGTGAAGTAGATCTGCTTGTCGTCGCGCTTCTCGCCCTCGTTCATGAACTCCTCGATGGGCGTCCACGGTTCGCGGCTGGAAGGCTGCACCATGACCTCGCCCGTCTCTTCGATCATCTGCCATTCGCGATCGGGTATGAGTTGTGTGTCGTGTGTCGTGTGCGTGCGGTGGTGCGTGTGCGTGTGCACGTGCGGTGGTGCGTGTGCGGTGGTGCGTGTGCGGTGGTGCGTGCGCGTGTGCGTGTGCGTGCGCGTGCGCGTGTGCATGTGCGTGTCGGTGTTACCTTGATGCTGATGAGCAGGTCGTGGTTCTCGACGATGAGCCGCTCGCAGATGAAGTTCTGGTTCTTCATGAGGGGCTCGTCGCCGCAGCGACACAGGATGGACAGGAACTTGATGTAGCTCGACTTACGGCCCGTGTTACGGAGGCGGAAGATGAAGAACAGCACCTGGTCGTCGGCGATGTTCTTCAGCAGATTGTAGTTGTCGCGGAACAGCTCCATCAACGTGTCCGTGCAGGGAGGGAAGGTCATCTGGCCACGCAATCGCACATGTCAGCCCTGCGTGATGCGACACACGCACACGCACACGCATCATCGCACACGCACACGATGTGACAGAAATGGTGGTGTACCCGCTTCTGGAAGTAGTTGACGTATTTGCTCATGGCCATGCGGTTGGTGGGATTCTTCTTGAGGATCTGCTTGAGCAGCTTGTAGGCGTGCTGGGCGATGATGAAGAGGGTGTAGTTCTCCGCCCGCTCGTAGGCCTTGCGCTGGATGGCCTTCTGGCTGAAGGTCTGCTGCAGCAGGTTCATCATGATCGCGATCACCTATGGAGCCCAACAACGTGTGGTCAGCTAACGGTGGTCACAGCACCAACGGAAGAGCCAATGATGGGTGGCGGTACGTGTTGTTCGCGGAGCAGGTCCTGGTTGGCCGGAATGGGAATGCCCTCGCGCGACAGCACGTCATCATCGCCGGTCGAGGAAATGGTGCACGAGATGATGAGGTCCTTGAGCACGCCGATGACTCGCTTGGTGTCCATGGCCAAAATGCCCTTCGAGACCGTGAGCCCGGTCTTGGTGAAGTCCATCTTCTCGCCCTGTGCGAGCTGTGCGTGCCGACGATTGCGGGCGTGGTAAGCGCCCACTTCGTTGGGTGGCACAATCGAAGAGCGAATGGATGGTTCACGTGAGTACCTTGGCCACACACTGCTTCAGAATGGCCACCTGACCCACTGCGCGGAGCAGGTTGTCGATCTCCTCGCGCGAGGCAGGCACCACTGCAAAGGCGTCCTCGTCGAGGCGCTCCTCGCGACCGATCAACTGTTTTCGCAGACGAGCGCACGGGTGAGCCCAAGCCAAAAAGCAATGACGATGATAATCATCGTGGAGAGACAAACCTTCATCCTGTTCTTCTCCTGTGCTTCTTTGCAGGCGTGCAGGTAGCACTTGGTGTTGACATGACGAATGCGCATGTACGATTCCAGCTTGACCCGCTTATCCGTATCCTGTTGACAGTCGAACCCGGGTCGCGCGTCGTAATATTAGCAATATATCGGATGCGATGCAAGCTTGTGGCTGCGTACAATGGTGGCGCCCAGTGGATGAACGGTGAAGAGCGTGGCAGAACTGCTGAACTCCTTGACAGTGGTGAATGTGCACTCGACCAGCTCCTCTTCCTCTTCGTCACTCGCGCTGCCCAGGCTGGTACGGTGTACACCACACCAAACGCACAGCGTATCAGCACTACACGCGCTGTTTGGTAGAGGGAAGCATCTAATGTGCTGTGGTACCTCAGCCCCATGCGCCGCTTGAGCTGCGGTACGTTGAGCTTCAGCATTCCGCCCGCGCCGCTCTCGTCTTTGTCCCTCCGGCGTAGGGAGATGGGACTCGCGCTCTTCTCCTTCGGCTTGGGATACGCCGCCAAATAGTGGCCGGTCGCGATGTGTTTAAATCTTGTGGTAAACAGAGAGGTAAGTATAGTGCATAGTAACACACGACACACGACACACGACACACGTATGAAAGATGCAAGATGCAAGATGTAAGTACCTGTAGAATGTCTCGTATTGGACGACGCCGCCGCGGTTGGGCCTGTCCAGTTCGATCTGCCACAGGGCGTTGGAGTTCTGCGGAGCCTTCTTCGCGTCGTCCGACACCTGTCCCGAACCCGCGAACAGCTGCAAATAGACTGCACATTGAAAACGAATATGAAAACAAGAAAAATAAATAAATATTAATGTAATATTGCAACATAGAAAAGCAAAGAGACGTGAGTCGGTTGCCCTTGGCGCGGGCAGGAAGTGGAAGGGTGAGCTCGTACCCTCGTCCTTCTGTGGGTCGGGCGAGGCGGTGGGCTTTTCCTTCTCGGCGTCCTCGTCGACAAAGTCGTCGTCGGGCAGCTCGTTGGTGAGATAGCCCTCGGCCTCCTTGTGGAACATGCGGATGACGTCGCCGGCCTTGAGGAACGAGTCGGACTCGGGCACGAAGGGGGCGAAGGGGATAACGCGCCAGCTGCTCTTCTCGGTCGTGGCGTTGACCTCGCGCTTCTGGTACATGGTCTCCTTGCTCACGTGCAGGAAGATAGAGTTGTAGCACTTGGACTCCAAAATGATTTGATCTCCCAAGTGAATCTGCAAAAATCGAAATCGCACACGCACCACCGCATACGCACACACGCACACGCGCACACGCATACACGTACACAAGGCCCAACCACATGACACGACAATACGGTGAGAGCTGGCCAAAGGGCAGGGACTGAGCGGAGCAGTGGCGTACGTTCTCGCCTTCGGCCATAGTCTTGAAGCGAGGGAGGAGGGTGAACCAGGATCCCTCGTTGCCCATGGGGTCCAGGTACACGCGCAGGCAATGTGTCTCGATTTCGGCGATCTCCTTGGATGTCACGGTGACAAACTTGTTGCTCTTGACGTGCAGCAGTTGCACGGTCTGGCCGTAGGAGAGTGTGTTGCCCGCGAGCCGGCCGAACTCGGCGTGATTCTCGCTCTCCTCCTCCACTTCGTGTTTCTGGTGTGCGTTTCGCGTAGCACGCGAGATGTGAGCTTGTGCACTTGCACTTGACAAGCTCGGCCAGTGACGAGAAGCAGGGAACAGGCAGTACCTTGAGCTGAAGCAACTTCTTCTCGAGGTGCACGGCTTCGGGGTCGGGGTCGAACTGACGCGAGCCAATGGACGCACGCGTGCGGCTCACCGCATCGAGCTGATCGTTCAGCGCCGTGTGCGCATCGTACTTGTTGCGTGGACAGATCCTGAAAACGCAGTCTTCATCATGGGGCACAGCACTCGCTGGAATCAGCACTTTGTACGCTCTCGTGCGGCGCGTGTGCAACTTTGCAAGTCAAAGTGGGTACCAGAGAAGTGGTCTGGGATGCGCTTGTCTTGCCCGATGGTCGAGATCTGGCAGTCGCTGTCGATGAATCTGTGCACGCGCCACACAATGAATTGATTTCATTAGATTTAATCTCAATATCAAAAAAAACATAATAAATGGGACAAGTAGCGCCATCAATGATGTACCCTTCAGAGGACACGTAGCCGTTGCCTTCGATGGAGAAGAGGGAGATGCTGTCGCCAATGCGCAGGATGGTCTCTTCAGGCTTCATGTTCTCCAAATCGAAGAGATGATCCTTCGGCTTGAGGGATCTCTTCAGTTTCGCGCCGGCGAGAGCAAAATTGGTTGCCGCCATCCATGGCGATGCAGCCATAGGCGAGGCACCGGTGGATGGGACCACCTTCCCCGGGGGCGCCAACAACATCTTCCTTCCTTTCAAGAAACCTATTAATCTCCAAAAAAAATAAACAAACAATTAAAATCTAATGTGAAAGGTGCATTTCTTTAAGTCTGTGATGGCTAAAAGGGTGGTGTAGTGTTACCTTTGTACGCTTACTGGTGATGGTTACTTTGGAATGGATAGCAAGATGATGAGGGCTGGATGAGTGGTCTGGTCGCCTTTCCCTAAAAGTCATAATGTAGGAGGAATGTGTGGAATGCCACACAGGGTGGGATGCATTGCTCCCCACGCAGAGGTCCAGACAGAACTCAGAGGCCCATCAGAGCCCCATGAAGAGGAGACTGCCCTGTTCGTCTTCGCTGTCGGTCTGCTCGTCGTTGCCCTCGACGTCACCGGCCGCCTCGCTCAGGTCGCCTTTGCTGTCGCAGTCATCGTGGTCGGGGTCCTCATCAGGCAGATCGAGCCAGGTGATGCGCCGCTGCTCTTCCGCGCACAGCTTGACAAAGGCGACCACTTGGGGTCCTGCTCTCGAGGTACCGGGTCTGCACCATTGGCATGTGCCACGACCGTCAATAACAGGGGCCAACCAACTTGCACGCGCACGTTCGCACCTGGAGTCGGTTGGGTGGGTTCCAGAGGAGAAGACTGTGGGCACCAAGTGGGCGGTTGAAAAATGACGGTCACGTTGTTCTCTTGCATGATCTGATGCCGCATCATCACCCAGAGGAGCGTCAGCCATACAATCACACGCAACGCCCGAAACACGACACAAAGTGTAGAGGTTGACAACCTTGAGGCACAGAGGGTACGTGCCACCCCACAGCTTGGTGAGATTGAGCAGACGAAGGTGTGGGAGCCGCTTGGGCAGCGAATCGAACCAGCCGTCTGCAGCTCTCCCCCTGAACCCCGCATGTTGGCCCTGCGTGTGCGCGCGTGAGTTGTTTTTGCGATCAATCAAAACACACCCTTCGGCGAAGGGTGACTGTTGGGTGTAAACCTGGACGATGTCAGTGAGAGAGAGATCAAGGGAGGTGATCGAGTCCGGCAGGAACGCCAGCTGCCAGTCCGTCGGGTTGGCGAGGTAGTCCATTTTGGACAACGACAGCGACTTGAGACCCGACGGGAGGTTCCTGGTGGCGATCAATGTTGTGGTGTGGTATCAGTCCGAGCGGCAGTCACCCACAAACAAAGTTTGATGTGAAGAGGCAATGGCGATTGCGCGCGCGCATACAAAAACGCACCACACATATTCCTTGTGGTAGGAGTAGCTCGCTTGACGGTGGAGCGCAGCGCCATCCACACGAAGCGTCTGCAGGCGCGGAAGACACGCGTCCATGTCCACTGGGACTGGCCACAGAGTGCAACGCGAGATGTCGAGGCTCTCCAACGTCGCCGGCATCCCTCCAACGTTCACCCAACTACCATCAGCGCGCCAAGGAAGTGCAGAAAAGGAACTGGCGACGGGGTGTGTTATGCGTACCATACAGGAGGGCGAGAGACAGGTGAGCGCCGGTGAGCTTGAGCTCACGCAGAGCCGGCGGCCACAGAATTCGAGGCACGGACAGTCCGCAGTTGCTGCCGCCGAAGTGGCAATCGGCAGTACCTAGCTCGGCAAACAATAACATGAGGAAAAGCTCGTGGAGGAACTACTTGAGCCCAACTACACCCTGGGGGGCATTGCGCACCTAGTTCTTTCTCGGAGAATGACCCCGAGCAATTAGACAGGTCGAGAACTTCCAGGCTGGCCGGCAACGCCTGCATTGGAACTGATCAGCAAAACAAAATAGAAGAGCTTTTAACAAAAACAACAAAAATGATGAAACCTGGACGTGGCGGGCGGAGAGGCCGGTGATGCCAGCAAGCCTGAGGTCGCGCAGTGAGCTGAGCGCGTTCAATGCGCGGAGACCGGAGCTGGTGACTTGCGTGTGGCTGAGATCCAATCGCGTGAGGCCCACCGGCAGTCGACCCAGTCCTGGTCGACGCCCGCGCCCAC
>LQHA01000511.1:0-10186 GCA_001567625.1 Acanthamoeba polyphaga | reverse complement strand
CCCCATTTCCCCCGCCGCCGTACGTTTGCTGGCGCCATGGCTGTAGCTCGTCGAACGCGCATGTGCTCTCCCTTATCGGGTGGCTGTGCCGTATGTCGCGCGGGGCGTGTCGGAGCAGGCAAGCAACGGGGAGAGCGCGAGGTGATGAGCCTCCTCCGGACGATGGGCAATGGTGTGCGCCACCTGTGCCAATTCCGGTGCGAGCAGGCCATCGCCACGTTCGGCCAGCTGTCACCGCAACACCGCAACACGGCCTGGGTCATGTGCCAGGTCGCACGGGCCCACTTCGAGATGGTCAACTACGGCGAGGTGCGCCCTCGTGTCGTCGTGCCCTCGTGTCGTTGGTCGTGTGTCGCGTGTGTCGCGTGTGTGTGCGTGTCGTGTCGTGTCGTGTGTCTTTTGTCGTGTGAGCGTCGGGGGGCGTTGTCTTTCCCTTCTCTTCGCGGGTGCTGCGCGCCTTGTTCGCTCACTCACCGGTGGATGGGTGGGGGCGTGGCAGGCCGAGCGGCTGTTTGCAGAGGTGCACCGAGCGGAGAGCACGCGTACGGGGGGGCATGGGAGATCTACTCGACCATCCTGTGGCACCTGCGCAAGGAGGTGGGCCTGAGCCACCTGGCCCAGCAGCTCGTCGACGCGGACAAGATGTCCCCGCAGGCCTGGTGCGCTCTCGGCAACTGCTTCTCCCTCCAGAAGGAGCACCAGACGGCCATCAAGTTCTTCCAGCGCGTACGCGATCACTCCCCGCCCCCCCGCCCCCCTCACCGACGTCTTACGGACGGACGTCTGGTGGGGGGGGGGTGTCAGCGTGCGTAAGACTGACCTTCCTTCCTTCCCGCCCCCTGCCTCTTTCCTCCTCCTCCTCCTCCTCCTCCTCTCTCTCTCTCGTGTGACAACCAGGCGACGGAAGTGGATGGGTCGTTCGCCTACGGCCACACACTGTGCGGCCACGAATACGTCGCCAGCGACGATCTCGAGAAGGCCCTCGCCTGCTTCCGCACCGCCGTGCGGATTGACCCGCGCCACTACAACGCCTGGTTCGGCATCGGTACCGCCGCTGCTGCTTCTCTCTTCCTCCCCTTTCTTTGCTTGCTTGGCCAACAGCCCAGGGCTCACACACACACACACACACACACCCAACGACACGCACACGACACACACACGACACAGGGCTGGTGTTCTATCGGCAGGAGCGCTACGAGCTGGCCGAGTATCACTTCCGCAAGGCCCTGGCCATCAACCACACGAGCTCCATCCTCAAGTGCTACATCGGCATGGTGCTCTACGCCAGCAACCGGCCGCAGGCACCTCTCCCTCCTTCTCCTTGAACTCTCTTGCCCGTGCGGAGCCTTCTCTCACGGTGGCGTCCGTCACAACATGTGCTGCTCTCTCCCTCTCTCTCCCTCTCTCTCTCGGTGGTGCCTGGCGGTGCAGGAGGCCTTGGCGGCTCTGGACGAGGCCATCGGGATGAATCCCACCAACGGGCTGGCCAAGTACAAGCGGGCGTGCGTCCTCTTCGCCCTGGGCCAGTACACCCGCGTGGTGACCGAGCTCCAGGCCCTGGCGCTCTCTGCCCCGAAGGAGACCTCCATCCACTGCCTCCTGGGCAAGGCACGGCCACCACCAGCTCCACCTTCTGCGTCTGACGCTGAGCCAACACACGACACACTACACAACACACTAACGCCGAGCTGGCAGGCCCACAAGCGGCTGGGCGACAGTGAGTCGGCGCTGCGGTGCTTCCACACTGCCTTGGACATGGACACCAAGAACCAGACCTACATCAAGGGTCTCGTGGAGAAAGTGGGCATCCCGGACGACCCCCACCAGGATGACCCGCTTCCTGATCTTACGTGACCGCGGTGCTTCACGCAACGATTGAGCTGACACACTTCAGGCGCAGGAGTAAATGAAGATTTTGCTTCTCGAATCGCATTTGTTACACCCCCCGCATGGGGGGAAGGAAGAAGAGGAAGGTCGACGCACTGACGAGACTTCCTCATTACATAGATAAAGAGGCCTTCGGCCGAGGGGAGAGAAGTGTAAGATCTGAGTAAGATTTTTACTCCAGCCCGGCAGCGGCGGCAGCCTGATCGACGGCACCTTCGATGAGGTCCTTGGCGGCATCGGGGGCGCCAGCGCTCGCCTTGATGAAGAGAAGAACGATGGCCACCAGGAAGGCACCCACCATGGCAGCGACGATGAAGGGGAAGATCTTGTTGACGAATTCCACCTCCGTCTTGTTCTGCTTGGCAATGGCGATCTTCCTCTTCTTCGAGGGAATCTTCTCCTGCTGGCCCTGGCTCTTTCCCATCTTCAGCTGATGTGTTGACTCTGCGTGTTGGTGCTGCGGGGCGGTGTGGCGGCTTGTACCCCTTTCTTCGTGTGTTCACTCCCCGTGACGTCAGCGCACGACCTGCACGTTGACGTGCGCTGACTGCTATTTTTAATGGCATTTCGCGTATTTGTACATTTTCTGAATTCTGCACGAGGTATTACACTGCACCGGTTGCACGCCGGCAGCCGGGAGGTCAGGAGGCCTTGGAGGGTTCGCAGGCGCGCGAGAGTTCGGTCAGCTGCTGCGGGGTGAGGACCACGAGGTCCTGCGTCAAAAACTTATGTACAGCCCACGACGGTTCCAGGGTGGTGTACGGGTAGGACCGACACGACAACATCGGCCGCGCCGCCTGCTCGGGCACCCACAGCATAGAGGTTAGGGAGTCCCGTGACGCGGAAGCCAACACACACGTACGACACACACACACACACGGCACATAAACACACAAAACGAACCTGTTCGAGTTTGCGCATCTTTTTGAAGTTGACGTGCTGTCGCTTCGGGTCGGCCGAGCCAGAGGGATCTATCCAGGTGGGAAGCTGGTCGAGGGCAACGAGATCGGAGAGGTGCACCCCGATGTAGGGCAGGTGCGGCGGCTCCGTGCCTCCAAACTCGGAGCGATACGTGGCGTAGTTTTGCTGGCCGCGCGCCATCAGCCCTGCTCGTCGCCAGCCCCCCCCCCGCGTGAGGAATCTATACCCTCGTGCGGCTCTAGCGAGATGGCTCTCGCCGACTCCGCGTGGAGAGATTGGGAGGTGAGGAGGAGGGGAGCGAACCAGAGAGTTCGGAGAAGAGGGCGAGGTCCTGTCGGGACATGCCCTTCCACGTGCCTGCAATCGCTCAATGCAGGCCATGTTGAGGGCCGACACGATCTCCTGCAGGCCGAAGAAGTTCTTGAGCTTGCGGCACTCCTGCAAGGCGACCACGACCACGACCACGACCACGACCACGACCACGACCACGACCACCACCAGCCACCACGCGCACACGCGTTAGCTTGAGGGGAGGGGGAGCCCAAGGTAAAGCCCGCAGCGCGCCATGGATGGTCGGGATGGGGTACATCGGCAATTTCGAGGAAGCGCTTGACGACCAGGCGTCGTTCCTTGATGTTGGGGTTGACGACGATCACCGACGCCACCCAGTTCACGATCCGGTTGAACCAGTTCACCAGCTGCATGACGTGCGGGGCCAGCTGGTGCTTGTTCTTCTTGCCCGCGTTGCCGAACAGCAGCTCCGATGGCCTAATGCGCGCAAACATCTCCTGCACGTGCACACACACGACACACACGCCACACAGCGACGGAATAGTGGTGATCCGTGACGAAATTAAGTGCCGCACTCGCGAGTGACCAGTGCGGGAGGGAGAGATCGGCCCACCTGTTCGAGGAGCGTGAGCTGGACGGCGAGGTCGCGCGCTCCGATCTCGAGGAAGTTGAGCTTCTTCTCATCGTCACCCTCCGAGGCTCCTCTGCGATGCCCTCTTCTGCACAAGGATTGAGGGGGGGGGGGGGCGAGGGGAGCCACGAGCATGTTAGGCCAACCTCCCCTCCATGGGCGGTACGCGCGTGTGATATGCGTGTGGTGGTCCGGTGATGGTGGTCTTGGCCGCCAGGCCACGGTGGTCTGGTGGTGGGTGTTGTGTGGTGGTCTGGTGGTGGTACCGGATGGTGAGGTGGGTGGCGATGATGTTCTTGGGCTTCTTCTTCTCCTTGGCCGGCCGAACGGCTTCGGCGGGGGCGTCCGCGGCCTCGGGGCCGCCAGCGGCCGTGGGTCCCAATATCTGCTCGAAGAGCTTCTCTATGCCGGCCTCCTTGTCGCCCTCCAGGACCAGCTTGAACTCCCGCTTCTGCTCGCACCCACACGCCCCCCGCGGTGATCAGGGCGACGCCAAGAGGCCACGCGCAAGGAGGCCGAGGCGGAGGAGGGGTTATGTGTGTGTGTGTGTGTGTGTGGCGTACCTTCTTGCGCACGCCCTTGATGAGCTTGTGGGCGAACATGTTGGTGGGGATGTTGTCCGCCACAAATCGGACGAGCCGCTCGAGCAGCACGTCGTCCTCGGCAAAATCGTAGAAGCTGTTCTCCACCCACTTCTGCAGCACGTTCAGCACCCGACCCTGGATGGGCTTCTGCAGCTTGTTCACGTCCGCCGGGTCCTCCTTGGCTCCGTTTGGCTCTTGGTAGTGCTGCACGCACCACACGACACACACACACACACGACACACGACACACGCGAAGAGAAGAGAATGAAGTGAATGAAAAATAAAAACACACTTGGGAGGGAAGGGGGGAGGGAGCGTACAGGAAAAAGTGGATGAGGCGGTTGAGGAGGGCGCGGGAGGAGATGAAGTAGGCGCGCGTGAGGAGGAAGGCCTCCGTGTAGAAGGGCTCCGGTATCGTGCGCGGAATCACCAGCGCCTCGATCAGCTTCCCGCGCGGCCCTGCAGCCCCCTCCCCTCCCCGGGTTTAACGGTGAGCACACCGACCGACCGACCGACCACGCGGCAGACAGACAGAGAGAGAGAGAGAGCGGAGAGCGGAGAGCGGAGAGTAGAGAGCGGAGAGTAGAGAGTAGAGAGGGAGGCGCGTACCGGAGGCGATGACTTTGGTGGTGCGCCCGGGCACGCCCTCCTCGTCGACGTCCTCGTAGGTGAGTTCGCCGTCGGCGTCGCTGATGTCCTCCTCGGTGAGCCGCACGCGTTGCCCGCCTCCTTGGCACCGCCGTTGGTCGTGCCCGACGCCAAACTCGCCGCCCTCGTCCCCGTCGCTGCTCGTGGGTGGTGGGCAGCAGCGAGGGCGCCTCGTCGACGCCACCGGAGAGGAGCGGCGACGCCGGCGACGCGGCATTGTCGGGCTGCCTGACGTGGCTCGTGGGAAACAGGCCGGAGCGCCCCTTGCAGCGGCCGTGGCACCAGTGGGCGGCCTTGAGCAGTTCGGCGCGCGCCACTTCGACGACGTCGCCCTGATCGAACGCCAGGTCGTCCTCGCGCTCGCCCCGAAAGGCCCGGAGCGCCACGCACTTGACCGTCTCCTCACCCATCCCGACCCAGGCGTCCGGCAGAGAGGGCCGCGGCGCAGGCCCCAGCCGATTCAGCTCGGGCGTGCTCCCCGTCTGCTGCCGCGGCGTCACCGCCGTCGAGTACGACCGATTGCGCTTCATCTGTTTTTTTGGTTAATCGACAAGTCAATACAGCGAGTGCATTTTATACGTGTGTCGTGTGTCGTGTGTGTGTGTGTGTGTGTCGTATGTGTCGTGTGCGTGCGTGCGTGCGGTGCGTGCGTGCGGTGCGTGCTCATATCGAGGGGCAGCGCTGACGCGCGGAGGAAAGGGCGAACCTCGGCGGTGACGGCGGCCCCCACGCTGGCGCTGATGGTGGCGGAGCCAGCGAGGGCGAAGTTGTCGGCAGAATCGCCGTCCGTGGAGTCGGCTGCGGGAGCGGAATCCTCGGTCGCGGCAACGCCGAGGGCGACGGTGAGGCCTCGCCCTCGCGACGGCCCAAACGTAGATTGCTGCGGCTTGCCTCCCTGCGTTGCGAGAAAGAGAAGCTTCCATCAATCCCACTTACTTATGTATTATATATAAAAAAAGCCTTCACATGCAAACGAGGCCTTGGTGTCGCCCTCGGCGGGCCGAGTACGAATTGAGATTTCATAATAATTAAAGAAGTGATTAATTTCGCATGTAGAGAAGAGGGGGAAGGTTAAATAAATGGGGGGTAGAGGAGGGGGCTAGGGAGCGTACAGGAGAAGGGTCTTCGCGGTTATGCTTGCGCGAGGGCTTGTGGGTAGATGCTTTGCTGCCCTCGAAGAGAGCGGGAGAAGATGAGGAAGAAGCAGCCATGGTGTCGCGTCGTGACCATCCGGCGAAGGCGCTCCTCGCCCCTTGGCATCCTTGGATGTCTCATTTGACTCTGCTTCTGTCGCTGTGGGGAGAGAGGAGCGCAAGCGAAATGTGTCATCATGCCGCGCTACACCGGAGCAGCAGATTTATGGTTGATGTGGGGGGGGGCGTACAAGTGGTGGAAGAGGAGGCCGGAAGGAGAAGAGGAGATCGGAAGATGGGGCTGTACGAGAGGATGAGGGAGCGGTGGGGTGGAGAGGGGGCAGAGGCAGGGAGCCCTCGCTCTGGCGGGCCTTGGAGGACCGATGCCAGGCAGGCTTGCCGTCACCTTCGCCCGCCGTGGGGGCGCTTCCACTTGAGCTCAGGCTGGTGGGAGAGGCGACACCCAATCCGCCCTTGGTCGTCGGCGTGGACATGGAGGGGTGCTAAGGCCGTGAGAAGGGGTCGGCCGCTTCGTTCTTTTTTCGCTTTCGCTGTCTGGCCTCTCCCGAGGGGGGGTAGGAGCGGCGCTGGTGAAGATGTCCGAACGCTCCTCTCAATGAGGCCTCGTTCGTAGTCGAGTGCCAAGCGCGGCTACGCTGAGGGGGCAGGAGCGATAATAAATAAAATAAAATAGTAAAGGTAAAAGAGGAAGTGGATCGAAAGGCTCGTAGCGCTCCTCCCCGCTCTTCTTCCTCTCTTGCAGGCCGTCAATAATTATTATTCGCCCCCCCCCCTTCAATTTGTTGTCGTACCCCCCCCTCTAATTAATTATCTCTGCTGCTGGGGCGTAAGGCAAGGTTGTTTTGGGTGTCCTCCGTGTGTTGCTGTTCTTGTTTGTTTGTTTGTTTGTTGGTGGGCGCCCTGCCACAAGCTCTCTCTCTCTCTCTCTTCGCCCTTCTCCCCGCTCGCTCCCTTACGCGAAAGTGGGGTGAGACTCTCAGAGAGAGTCGCTGGTTGTCCAGCTTTCCCTCTTGCCTGCATTCCCTCTTGATGGCTCGCTGCTTATCCTCGCAGGAAGAAGCGGCCCCACAGGTGCATGAAAATGACGACGGCGATGAACACCAGGCTCACTACGATCACCACAGTCGGCTGACTGTTGGCGGACACGACACACGAGGTTTGGTGTGGTTGTGCGTCAGCACACAGCAAACGCAAGCGGCGCGAGGTTGTGCTAAAAGAAAGAGGGACCGCTGCTCACGTACACTTGAAGCCCTTCGGCGTCCTCCGAGTAGAAGCGAAGAATACCGCCAGACGCCGAGGAACCGCTAGCAGAGCGGGCTCCGCCACCGCCACCGCCGCCAGCACCGACAGCCTTCCTCCTGTTGAGTGTAGAACGGCAGATCGAGTCAGGATTTGATCGAGCGCGCAAGAATTTGATCGCTCGAAGGGAATGGAAGAAAAATGGCGGAGAGGGCGAACCGGCGAAGGCCAGCGCCAGCACCGCGGGGCGGGGCAGCCGCAGCAGCGGGGCGAGCAGATCCTACAGAGGTACCGGTCTTCTACTCTCGCATGACCCAAGCATCCAATTGAAAAAACACAAAATTAAATGGGGCTTCTGTTAGCGATTACGCTTGGACCGCGATGGAAGCGAGGAACCAGTAGTACCATTTGCGTGTATTGGAGGAAAGGAGCGAGATCAGATGTGTCTGTGTTTCTACTCTCAAGCGGCCGAGGATCGGGAAAAAGAACGCTTGCCGTGCTCTCGCAGCCCACCAGAGGCGGTTGAGTCACCGCAGTCGTGGTGGCCCCAGAAAGTCCGCTGACAGTCAAACACCCGTTTTTGCGGACAAGATGGAAGCAGAAGGCCACAACAAGCGCCTCTGGAACGTTTGATGGTTTTTGAAAAAAGTCTTTGTTGATCCCTCGCTCCCCAGTACACACACGCAGACTTAGTGCTTGGCCTTCTTGCTCTTCTTCTTGTCCTTCTTTTCCTTCTTGCTCTTCTTTTCCTCCTTTTTGGACTTCTTGGCCTTCTTGCTCTTCTTCTTGTCCTTCTTGCTCGCCTCCTCGTCGTCGCTGTCGTCCTCCTCGGCGGCCTTCCGCTTCCGCTTCTTGTCGGTGCTCTCAGCGGAGGTGGAGGTGGAGACCACGTCCATGCCGTCCTCTCGCTGCTTCTGCTCGGCCTCGGTGAGGGCCTCGGAGAGGGCCTCCTTCATGACGTCGACGTTCTTGCGGGGCAGGGCGCCGGTGTCGTAGAACTTGAGGCGCTCCTCGACCTGGGCGTTGAGCTTCTGGCCGAACTTGGTGGTGGGTACGTCGGAGAAGGCGTCGATGCGCGAGGCGATGGAGCACTTGTTGGCGAGGTAGCGCGAGATGCGGCCCTTGTTCTTGGCGGCGGCGCGTCCGATGAAGGACGAGTGGAAGATGAGGCCGTACTTGGGCGTGTTGCCGCGGGTCTTGAGCGCGCGGAAGAGGGCCTTCTCGGCGCCCAGGATCTGCACGGTCGAGGCCGGGTACTTGGCCAGGTTGGTGAGGGAGCCGGCGTGCGAGATGAGGCGCGCGCCGACGTGCTCGCCGACGAGCTCGCTGAGGTTGGGCGCGATGACGTGCATCTTCTTGCTCAGGTACTCCTGGAGCTGCTGCTGGTAGGTGGAGAGGTGGATCACGCGGTCGGCGAACTTCTCGATGTTGAGCATGTCGAGGTCCGAGATGTCGGTGCCCATCGAGGCCTTGGCGGCGTCGATGATCTCCTTGGCCTTGGCCTCGTCCTGCGTGATGTCCACCAGGCCGGGGAGCTTGCTCTCGTCGGCCTCGGCCTTGTTCTTCAGGAACTTGACCACGCGCGCGAACTGCGCGTTGTCCGGCACCACCTTGACCAGCTCCGGGAAGTGCCACGAGTACCACTCCTTGCACCGCATGGAGAACGTGTTGAGGTCCTTGTTGAGCGTGTCGAGCAGGTTGATGGTCTGGATGATCATGTTGTCCGCCCGGTTCACGTTGAACTTGACCTTGCTCCGCGAGTACGAGTGGCCCAGACCCAGCTGCGCCTTCTCGTAGTCGCCCTCCTTGAACTCCTTGATGAACTTGGCAAAGTGCAGCCGGATCCCGCGCGTCAGCTCCGCCACCGTCTTGCTCTTCACGCACGCCACGTGCTCCAGCGAGTCGTTGATGGCGCCGCCCAGCTTCTCGTCCGTCACGCCCAGCTCCACCTTCTTGCCCTTCTTGCCGCCCGACAGGTTGAGCTCCAGGAAGTTCTTCAACACGTCGTGCACCAGACCTGCACCCCCAACCCCAACCACAACGCAACACAGTTTAGTTGATGATGACAAACAAACACAAATCTTGAAAGAAAAGAAAAGAAAAGAAAAACAACAATAACTCCAAAGACGGCTCATCCGCGGATGAATGGCGTGGTGTGTGATGAGGGACGCGCACCTTCCGAGATGGCGTTGACGTTCTCGAGAGCGCTCTCGGCCGAGACGAAGGGCACGAAAGACTTGAACTTGACAATCCTCGAGAAACGGCCGAAGTCCTGGATCGACCTCTGCAGCTCCGGCGACTCATCGGCGATTTCCTCCGATTCGATGCGCTCGAAGAGGGCATAGCCCGAAGCGGACTCGTACAGCACATACAGCACCTGCAGGTACCCGCCCCACAAGCAGCAACCGCAACAAAAGAAAAATTGATTTTTGAGTGTCGGTGCCAACGATGAAGCCCCCCCCCCGCACGGAGTTGTGCAGTGTACAATCGCAATCAGAATAAATGTAATAAATGTAGGGGAGAAAGACAACGAGGTAGTAGGAGCTCCAGAATTGCGATGTGAACAGCAGGAGATGAGAGGAAGGAAAGTGCGAAAGAAATGAAATTGGATTAAAAATTAAAGAGGGCAGCAGAGCCGGGTACCATTTTGGGAGGATGGGGGATGAATCGAAACTGAGAGCGAGGAGGGACGCTCTGGTGCTCAAGTGTCTCGAGGAACGGAGAAAGAAGAACCAGAATTGCGATGTGAACAGCAGGAGATGAGAGGAAGGAAAGTGCGAAAGAAATGAAATTGGATTAAAAATTAAAGAGGGCAGCAGAGCCGGGTACCA
>LQHA01000510.1:0-10189 GCA_001567625.1 Acanthamoeba polyphaga | reverse complement strand
AACAGAGGCTTTCCTTGCTGTTTTCTCTTTCATTTTGTGGCCATTTTGGCATTTTTTTTGAGTTGTGTACAGTTGTAGGGACAACAGACCTCACCAATCTGTACATGGGAAGGTGGAGTTAAGGAAAAGGAGACACTGTCCCCTTTTCATGAACACTTGGTTCACCAGGGTGGGCCTTCAGGCTGCATCAGGCTTGTGGTGTTGTTGTCCTCTACCTTGCTGTGTAGACACTTCATCCAGTAGTAAAAAGAAAGAGAAATGGCTTGTGGCTGGCCTTGTCAATTCCCTGTGTCAACTAAAACTAAAAATCTAATGAGGAGTTTTAGGCAGACCCAGGAGTTTTCAGCACAAACTCATGATTTTTCAGGTTTTTGGAGCTGCTGGGCAAAGCAGAGCTTGAGGGTGAGCCGCTTGGTGAGGGTGAGTTCAAGGGCAAGCTGGTTGGGGTGCTGGACGAGGGCGCGGAAATGTGAAAAATATCCAGTGAGAGTAGAATTCTTGCCACCTTCATTAAACCTTGCCACAACCACACAGCAAGAGATGCACTTCCCCAGCAGCAAGAATTCATGCCATCAGCAAAGGAAGAATGAGGCGGAAGAAGAACTTGTTTCAGTCTCTGCAGGATGTCAAGTTCCTTGCAGTCCTTGAACTGTAGTTGTTTGGCAATAGCCAGAACAACACAGTTTGTTGCAACCACAATAAACACCCCCTTTTTCTCTCACATGGCAGTTAGCCAACATGTTGCCAGCATGGCCAGCACTGTTGAGGCACATGGTTAGCGTGGCCTTCCTTTTCCAACCTTGTAGTGCTGTTTTGGGCATGGTTTTCCCTTTTCACACTATGAGGAGGCCAGTGGACCACTGGTTAGGCAGTCCTCCAGCCATGTCACGCAAGTGCAACACAGGGAGACCATTCTTTTCTAGTCTCCCAGAGTGCACTTGCACATCCTGCCCTCTCTGTTCCCACCCAGCATAGGGTTTGTTTCTGCTCTCATTCTTTCTTTTGTCTCTGCCCATATCTCAGCTTAGGGTCCTTGGAGCTTGAGGGTATGGACAGAGGAGGCAGGAGCAGCTTGCGTCAGGAGTGGAGAGGTTGGATGGATGGACATTTGTGCTGTTTTGAGATGTTTTGAATATATGCACTCCTGTTAGTGTGCATGTTCAGGTCGTTTATTGTGGGAGCACCACAAGAGGGGGTTTTGCTTCAGCTTTCTCTTAGGGTCTTTTGGTGGTGCATCTGACCAGCACTCTTTCCTGCACTGCTGGGACAGTAGACAGGCGAAAGCTGGTTTTGGCCACCAAGACAGGCAATTCCACCTTTTTCCAGGAAAAAAGGTGACCCAGAGATGAACCAGCCCACCTTGGTGGGCAAAAGATGGAATGTTCCATCACCCAAGTCCACCTTGGGTGCACCTAGGTGAACAGAAGACAGAACGTACCATCATCAAGTCCACCTCAGGTGCACCTAGGTGGACAGAAGGTTGAACACACCATCTTCAAGTCCACCTTGGGAACACCTCAAGGTGGGAATGAGAGAGAAGCACATTGTGAGGTGGACATGATCACAACAACTGTGCCTTCAAGGTGGGAAGAAAGTGATTTTGTTGGTGTCACATATATTCAATACATACATTACAGCAAAGTGTTGTGGTCAGCCCTCTAGCCTGGCTGTTGTTCACTGTCCACCATCCACCATCCACCATCCACTGTCCACTGTCCACCATCCACCATCCACCATCCCCACTCAATCACTCTGCACAACACAGAGTTAGTGAATACACATAAAGCTCAAGATCATGGCGTTGGCGTACTAAGCCTGTAGGCGATGTAGATCTTGATGTTCCAGTGGGCCATCCAGACTTGCTCCATATCAAACTTGAGCACAATGGTTCCATTCACCATGGGGTCCCACTCTAAGTCATCCACACCCATTATGGATCTGATTGCAGCCTCTAGGGCTGCAGGCAGAGGAACAGCCCAGGTGGGCAAATTACTAATCCACTGGCGGAGCTTGTTCCCATCAACAACCTTCAGGTCTGCTGGGTGATGTGTAATGCCATTACAAGGAAGCCCAGAGCTTGTGAGTGAGACTAACCATTCCCAATTTACTACAATTGCAGAGGAACATGTGAGCAAGATGAATTCAACAAGATATGAAGCAAAGAAAAGAATTGTACCATCATTGACACAGGCAGGGGCAGGTGATTGCTGGGCATGTTCAAGTGCACATTCAGTCAGCACCCACTTCCACCTGCTCTTCCAAGGGGCCAAGTGCTCACAGACTGAGTCTATCTCAGCCTTGGTCAGCTCATCCAGATCTTGGCAAGGCTGCTGGGCGCTGGGCTGCATATTGGTCATGCACACAAGTTGCTTTGCAGCACTCACAGCCTGGTCCTCATCTTGAGTCAGCCACTCCTGAGTTGGTGAAGGCGTAGTTCATTGTTTTTTCATATGAAAAAACAGAGTCAACAGGAAGCTGGCGTCACAGCATTGGTGGGAAGCTGGTGTTGCATTGCAGCATTGGCATTGAATCCAGAATCTTTGCTTTGCAGCCAACTGGCAGCATCCCTAGCATCGCCAGAGGGCTCACTGCTGTTGTGTAAGTGCAAGTGTGATCCTCCAAATCCTCACAAGAGCCACTGGAGGCCAACTTGGTGCCTGTCTTCTTCAGCACCACATTGTACAAGCTTGGGCCTGTGCACATAACTCCACAGGAGTTCTTCATAAGAACCTGCAGAGTGGACTATACGTTTATGTCAATAAAGCATTCAATAGAAAAGAAATAGCAAAATAACGCACCAAACTTGTGTTGCCACAAGCAACTCTTGCTGGTGGCAACAATGTCCTCTGGGTGAGTATCTGGTTGGCTGGCTTCCTCACCGTTGCCATTGCCATTGCCATCACTGTACTTGTTGATATTGTTGTTGTTGTCCTTGTTGCTGTCATCATCAACATGAGGCATGTTGCACCAGTTGAAATCCACCTGCAACTTCAAATGTTAAAGTAAATACATGAGAGGAATGATGATATGGACAGTACCTTGATACCATTGAATAAACTTGTTGTATCTCGCTTCTCACCATCCTGTTTGTTGTCCTGTTTGTTGTCCTGTTTGTTGTCCTGTTTGTTGTCCCATTTGTTGTCCTGTTTGCCATCTTGCCCATCTGTCTTGCCAGCTCACTTGCTGAACTCCTCTTTCTCTTCTTTATACTCAATCTTCTTTGCCTTTTTCTTTGCATCCTGCAAGAAAAGATGAGAATGAAGCTGTGTGTGTTATGTGCTAAGTGTTTGTGCTAACATACTGCATATGCCTGAGGTGAGTTGACATACTTAAAGAGACTTGCCACTTTGGCAAGGTTTACATCCCTCCACCATGTGACTGATTGCTTTGAATGGCTGGGCTTGGTGGGAGGATGCAAGGGGTCCTCAAATACCCACTCATTCGCCATCCTGAAGGCTGTTCAAATGAGCTTATCCCTGAATTGTTTATCAACTGCACCAGAAGTCAGTAAATAAATGGGTTAAAAGTGCATGAAAGGTCATGTACCTGTGACTTTCGCCTTGAACTCAGCTGGCTTCTTTGCTGGCTTCAGCTTCTCAAATGCATGTGTGAGCAGCAACTTCAGTGACTCTGTGACTGGCTTCCACCACTTCTGCACCTGAAGAGAAAACAGCTCAGTAACTACAACTAAAACCTAACACTACTAACAACCATACTGCTGGAATGAAGCTCTTGCTGATCCAATTCTTCACACTGGCTGAGAGCTTCACTTTTTCCTTCTCCTTGACCTGCTTGATGAATTTGAGTTGGAGCTTGTTGCTGTTGCCTTGCTTGACCTTTGTGATGTTGAAGTAGATGTGGGCGACCTTGACTTGCACCAGGTTGGTGATGTTGTCTTGCTCCATGTTGTGCTGTGAATTGACCTTGGCGATCAGGTCAATTAGCAGCTGATGGGTCTCCTCTTGGCCCTTCCACAGCTTGTCCAGGCCTGCCACCAAGGCCTTGGAAAAAGCAAGAATCTCTGTTGTGTGGAATGTGATTATGAAAACAATAATGGGAAAAAACAATGAAAGTGAACCTTTGTTGGTGACTGTGGAAGGGGCCTTTGCTGTAGCTGTTGCGTTGGTTGATTTTCCACAAGTGAGATTAAATAAAGCAAAATTAGAAATTGTGTAGAATGAATTTCTACAAAGAGAACATGAAGCACTATGCACCTCCATTCCTCAGATTGGATGACAATCCCTTTGCTGAACCCCTTGTATTGCCTGATTAGCAACACAAAAGAATAAAATTAGCAAAATTAGAAATTGATTGGTTGTTTGATGAGATTGGGTACATACTGAAGGCATTCTTCTTCATGATCAAGCGGTCAGCAGTGAAGATGGACTGGCCAGGAGGAAGGAGGAGGAAGACTTGTGCTGCTGCTACTCCACTGATTGGGTGGGAGTGGAACACTGATCTTGTTGATGAGCTGCCTGCCTTAATGCTGTCAACCCTGGTTATTGTCCAGTTTCCCAGACTGTGGGCCTGGTCTGGAATAACTTGGATTTCTGTGGACAAAGGAAATAAATGTATTTTCTTTATTTGTGTTGCTGGAACTTTGTGTTTCTTTCTTTATCCCTTTTTGCTTTGAATATTTTTCATTCTTCATCTGTGGAACCCACAAGCTTGGTTCTGTGGATGGTGGGGAAGGAGAGCAAGAGGCTGTTTGGAATATTTACTTTTCACTGTATAAAATGACCGCATGTCTGAGGCATTTGAGGAATGCCCTTGTGTTGACAAGAAGTTGCCACAGAAAGCTGCCCTCAACACCCCAAGTTTCTTTTCCTTACCACCCTCAGTGACATGCATGTAGGGTTTCCTGAGTAGGGGGAAAGTTTTGCATTTTGATTCAAAAAAGTACATACTTTGCCCCCTTGCCTTCCAAATCAACACCAGTCCATTCCATCTCCTAATCTTCTACTTGCAGTGACCAATCCCAATCACCTCAAAATGGAGTACATCCATTCCCTTCCTTTCATTTCACATGCCCAATTGCTGTTTACTTCCTGTTTTTTCTTCACACAGGTATGGCAGTATTGCCAGGTACCATCAACCCAAGGAGCACAAGTGACAATTGCAGAAGAAAAGCAAGCTGTGACCATTGCAGTACATAAATTCTAATCTTCATCCCATTTCTGATTTCTGCAATTGACTCCCCTGTAGAGCGGATTGTGAGAGGAAACTACAGCACTATGCAGGTAAAAACAAGTGGAAGCAAATCTGCAAGGATGTTGCACAATGGTGCAGTGTCAAGATGGTTTGTTCCAAGATGAATGTGATTGTGCAATCATGTTCATTAATCATACTGATTGTGTTCACCCTTAACATGCATGTGACATGTGCATGCAGGTGTACCCTCCAAATCTTCATGTAGACCACCAGGACATTGACAACATCAATGATCAACATCTCTACTTCAGCGACTGTGTTGAATGGTACTACATTGCCATAATGTGCACATGGTCTCACAACAACGTGCACAAGGGCTTCAAAGATCAAGCCTACACAAACAACCTGGACAGCACAATCAACAACTTCTATCGCCGGCTCTTCATGCACCAGATTGACTTCACCTTCAACCCAGACAAGGACCACATCCTTCTTTTTCAAATCTTTTCAATGTACTACTGCAGAAGGTACTCTTCTTCTCCTGCACATCTACTGTTTTCCTTTAACACTCACTCTTCTTTACACCTCTTCCTTCATCTGCTTAGATACAAGCAGAAGCAGATGAAGGTGGAGATGCAAAGGAAGCTCATGTGTGACAAGTATGAGGCAAGTGCAAGCTTGATGGCGCTTGCCTTGAGGTACATGTTTATCTTAAACATTTTGTTTTGTCTTCTGCTTCAATGTGTGTGTGTAGTGCACAGGATCAGATTGACATGGAACACATGGTGCACACAGAAGTAGAAGAGCTGCACACGCTGATTGAAGGAGAGGACATTGTGGAGGCTGCAAGCCTTCTAATGGTATTGTCATCCCTTCTTCACTTTTTTTTAATGGCTGATCACATTCATGTATAAATGTACACAGGAGGCTCACAGTCTCAACACTGAAGTGATTCTTGCACATGCAACACATGTGCTCAGCGGTGCAGAGGGGCTCTGTCTCTTCAGCAACAGACTGAACATGAAGGTCATCGCCTTCAGCATCAACAACAGCCCCAAGGAGCTCATCCACTGGCACTTCAGCAACCAGATCAACCGCCTCATCACATTCAAGCCAAGTGGAGAAATCCTCTACACAAGGTGCACTGTCTATTGGTGCTCAAGAACAATTGCCTACTTCAACAAGGCGTACAGCTTTTTCAAGCAACAGTACATTACCATTCTTCTATTTCACTTTTTGGCACCTTACGGTTCTCAAGTGCAGTTGTTTGGTTAATTCAGGAGACAAGGAGCTCTTTTGCCCAATGTGCTACATCAAGATGATGAATGCGCTCTACTTCAGTGGCCACAACCTGCTCAGGCTGCTCTTTGGTTTGCTCCCCTCACACAATCTTCAATAAACATTCATTTGCATTGGGGGGGGGCAGGAATGGCAACAGAGCGCAAGAGGTGGTGCACAGATTGCAAGATTTGGATCTCACATCAAGGCTGGCAGCACAAACAATCTGAACGCCATGCCAGGGCAGCCAGAGAGAAGCGTACGCTTTCTTTTACTCTTTGCTCTTTGTGAGCTAATGTAAACACTTTTGTTAACAGGCGCAAACAAGAAGCTGGCCGCAGAACAGCGATTGCTCAAGTGAAAGCACCAGGCCAGCAATGAGGGAGACAAAGGTGACAACAATGAGTGTGACAGAGTTTTCAGCAACAGTGAGGAAGAGAAGGTCAATAGAAGTGAGAGTGAGGTTGAGAGTGAGAGTGAGGAAACAATAAATGATGTTGAGGACACACAAGGAGACAAGTTGGAGGATGAGGATGAGGATGAGGATGAGGATGATGATGATGACGATGAGCAAATGGAAGGTGAGGCGATCATGGCCATGGCAGCCATCAACGCTGAGAGGGCTGATGATGATGATGACACACACATTCCAGAGGACCTGATGGGTCCTCAGCGACAGACACTGACCTCCTTTCTTAAACATAGGCACATCACAGGTGTGTAGCACAAAGACAGGGAGCCGTAGAGTGTGCAATAGCAGAGCTGAAGAACAAGGCACTCTACAAGCACATGCAGCAAAACAACACCACTGAGCATGTGATGGAGGACCTCCTATGCATGCATTGCAATCCACTGTTCTGTCTCAGGACAATTGCTGAGAGCGTCCATGTGCTGAGTGAGGCTGGTCAGGTACACTTCACGCTTTATTATTTATTTTTGTTGTTTTTGTCATTTCCAGTGATTGACTTGTGTGCAGATGATGTACCCACCAGTTCCATGGCGTTGGGCTTGCATCAGTTGGGGGACACTTGACTTTGTGTCCCCAACTGATGTGATCTGTGATTGCTACAAGCTCAAGGTTGATCTGAGCAAGGAGCACTTCCATTTCAATTGGAGTGCACAGCTCAAGCACCCATGCAACTGCAAATGATTTGAGCAGTGTGAACAGTACAACACCCCACAAAAACCTTCAACAGAGACTAACTTTGTGTGTGTCTTTAGTTACATGTGGAACAGGGCCAACATGCAAGGGTGAAGGCAGAAGGACTGCTGGCTCATCCTTCCCATTTTTTATATTGACACATTCAAGCAAAGTTGATCTAGAAACCAAAGCATTGTAGGGATTTACATGTCCTTCACCAACATGTCAATGGACAAAATGGTGCTTGTTGAGTCAAGATACCTCCTCTGCCTCATGCTGCAGAACGTCAACCTCTTCAACACCTTGTGGATTGTCATCATTGTGCCAATGTGCCTGCTTGAGTGTGGATATGAGGTCTACTTCAAGGCCAACAACACCACATGCCACTGCTATGGGTCCATCTACTGCATTTTGGGGGATCACCCATCTCAAGCGCTTTGCACTGGTATGTATTTCAGCACCTTGATACATTTGGAGATCAAAGTAACCTTCGTTTCTTATTGCAGGGCTGGCACAGGGCGGCTGGGGGTGCTGCTGTTACTGCCATAACCTGTTGGCCTTCTTCCATGAGACAGAGTGGCTGATCAAGGTTGGTGGTCAAACAGTGCACCAGCCCCAGCAACGCGGCAACTACTGGAGCATCTACAACGCTCACGTTGCAGCACTCAAGGACTCCAATGAAGGAGTCCACAGCAAGGTTGGCCCTGCCAACAAGAAAATAAAGGTGCATGGCTGGGGCCAACAGGTAAGCCCATTTTGGGAGCTCCTCTGGATGCAGGAATCATTTTACAATTGCTTTGGTATCTGCTTGCTGCACATTGAGCACCTGGGTCTTCTCAAGGTTTGTTGACCCAATCCTTACACTTTTAACTTTATTAACCTCTTTTCCGTTGAAGAGACACTTGCAGTACACAAGCACTGTGCATGGGCTGGAGGAAGAGCTCAATGAGGCGTTCAAGGAGTTCCCACCGTTCCCAGGAAAGCAGAGCTTCGCCAATTGGATGCAGATCGTCTGGCGTAATCCAAATGTATGTGTTCCTTTTTCTTTCTTCTCCATTCTTCTCCATGCAACACTCATGACCATCATTGTGTACAACATGCGCATGACCAATGGACATGTAGGGAAAGGTGGTGGTGGTGGGGCTGACAGGTGGCGAAATGGACAGCTTCCTGCAGGTTGCTGAGCTCCTGTTCAAGGAGCAGGTGAGTGATTCACAGGAGTGTGAGTGCTGGTGAATCCATGTTGATATTGTCTGCCTCCTGCAGCAGGACAGCTTTGACGCCAATGACCTCAACAAGCTTGAGATGCTGACCAAGAGATGGAAACATCTCATGGTCAAGTTCTATGGCGGCGTTGCTGAGTGGCAGCCTGCAATGAACTTGAAGAAGACACAGTCAAAGAAGCAGTTGCAAATGGCTGAGACAGTGGCCAGCAACATGACGACAAGTGGAGAGAAGACATTCAGCTTCAAATTTCTGAACTTCAAGGTTGCGCAACACTGGTTGGAGTTGATTCACTTCCTTGGTCCCCCATGGGTGCAGGATACACGCCTGTGGGAGCAGCAGCACCTCACAGTGAAGATGACCACACATAGGACCAACCAGATCAACACTGAACTTGCAATTCTTGTGAAGGTACGGCTTTGTTGCATGTTTTTTTAATGTTTGCTAACCTCTTGTTTTGTTGTTCAGATGCACCAAAAGGACACTGTGATTTGTCACCAAGTGTACGCCGGGCTGCCCCACATGAGCTCTGTGGAGGGTTCATGGATGGAACCCTACATGCTCAGTGTCCATGGCGAAACAACCACCATTGCAGGGGACTGCAAGTGGAACCTCATTGATGCCATCAGCCATGAGCTGGGCGAGGACGTCCAGATAGCCAACAACATCACCTTGCACAAGTTGGCCCACTACTACAGCCACTTCCTGCAACCAGGCGATGGGATCACCTTGCATGTTCCTGAAGAGTATCCAAACATACAATAGTCCACTAGTGTTGTGTTCTTGCTTCTCTTTACTAACTCTTTATTTAATTGTAGATATGGTTCATCATCAACAACACAAGACACGCTGTCCTTGACAAGTCTGAGACGCAGCGTGTTGTGATTGGAAGGATATCTTGTCTGCTTCAAATTGCCTGTGACAATGTTGTGAAGCTGTGGGTTGAGCTTGAGCTTGGCAATGTGTGCAGTGTCAGTGATGGCTTTCTTGAGTTCTGGCTCAGCCAGTGACATTTCTACCTTCCCTTTGGGTGGAATGGATGGACTGTCACCAAGCGTGTCCACCTTGTGCCACAATGGGTGGGCCTGATTTATAACCATTGTGTTAGGTGGCACCTGGGCGACAGGTGGGCCCACACTGGTGAGTGGTGCACAATGAGCAGTGTGGAGCACAACCAGCACGACAACTAGCACAACAGCCAGCAGTGCAGAGCAAGAGCATGACCAGCGCAATGACCACCTTGGGCGCAAGTGGCAAGGACCAGTGGCGCAGAGCACAACCAGCAAGCAGAAGAGAAGGTGGGTGGAGGTGGACAGGAGGTGGACAGGAGGTGGACAGGAGGTGGACAGGAGGTCGGACAGGAGGTGGACAGGAGGTGGACAGGAGGTGGACAGG
>LQHA01000509.1:0-10198 GCA_001567625.1 Acanthamoeba polyphaga | reverse complement strand
AAGAGTTCGAGTCCACAATGGAGCAAAACACGAGGTTGCTGCACGAGCTATCCGACAAGGACGAGACCACCACCAAGCTCATGTCCGACGTACGTCCCGTCCGGCAGGTGGTCCTGCTCCACCTGCTTGATGCTTGACACATCAACTTCTGGCGAGCATGGTGGTGATGTGTCATCACTTGTGCCAAGTGACAATGGCACTGGCGGGCCAGACTGATCAATGGTGAGTTCACACAGCTGCTCATTGCCTGCCTGCGCTGGTGCATCCTGCGCCTGCACATGCTGCACTGGCGGTACATTGGTGGTTGGCATGCTGGTAGGCTGGGTGATCGCTGTGCAAGACAGCTCAGTGCTGTCCAGCAGAGTGCCATGTGCCTCCTGCATGAAGACCACCTCACGCATCACAATGACGTGACCTTGCATGAGCATGTGGTGGTTGTTCACACTGCTCACCGCTGGGCCAAGATAGGTGCCAGTCCACATGCAGGCGGAGAGCTTGGATCGCTCACTGGGCGGAATCAGCACCTCCACCCAGTCACCAAATAGGTGGACGTCCCCAATCACACCAGCATTGTTGGGGTCCCACCAGTCGAGTGGTGACACACCATCATTCACATTGGTGGGGAGTCTGTTGTATATGGCAGTCGCCGTGCGCAGCGCCTCGCCCCAGTACAACTTGGTGAGGCCGCTGTTGTGAAGCATACACCGCACCATCTTGATGATGGTACAGTTGAAGCGCTCAGCCACCCCATTGTGCTCTGGGGTGTGCAAGGACGTAGCTTCATGTACAATGCCAGCCGATTGTAGCAGCTCCTGCACTCAATCGCCAGTGTACTTGCCTCCTTGGTCACTTCAGAGCTGTCAGCACTTGAGGCTCACTGGCGCCACAGCCAGATAGCCACGTAGCACAGCCTCAACGTCCGACTTCTCGTGAATGGGTACCACAGTGGCAAAACGTGTCGCGTCATTGATGACTGACATGAAGTAATGCTTGCTGGTCTTCATAGTGACAGGGAATGGCCCACACACATCAGTGTGCAACCGCTCCATGGGCGTCGCACTCCTCTCCGCGGGCCCTTTCTTGATGGGCTTATGTGTTGTCCTGAACTTGACGCACGTCTCACATGGTGAGAGCTTCAAGGTGGAGGGTTTTATACCCTTCGCCTTGAGCATGGTACGTAGTCAGCGCTCACACGCATGACTGAAACAGCGGTGTAGTGCGTCAGAGATAAGCTGTCCCAGACAGCACACACACACTCTGGCAGAGTGGGGTCCAGGGGCAGCACCAGCATGTTGCCCTGGGCCACTCCCTGTAGAATGGCCCACCCATGCATGTCCACGATATGGCACCCAGCTGCATTGATGTGGATTGAGCAGCCCAGTTTTGCTATGTGTGTGGTAGACACCAGATTCTTTGCCAACTTGGGAGCATAGTGCACATCTGAGAGCATGACAGTGCGCCACACCTCGTTGACAACAACTGTAGTGCGGATGGTCCCAGTGCCCTTGACATGACACTTGAAGTTGTTGCTGAGGACCAGATTCACCTTGTGATGACAAGGTTGATAGTCATGCAGTAAATCATGATGACAGGTAATGTGACAGGTGGCGCCAGAATTGAGGTACCATTGTTCACTCTTGTTGGCAATGGAGTTCACCTGTTCAGCCACCATGAGGACGATCTCCTCGTCTTCATTGTTGTCACATTGTGCCCACACAGCGTTCACCTTGTGGGCGCCACCGCCACCATCACCACCACCACCACTGTCACCACTGCCACCCTTGGCTAGAAGCTTTGGGCACGCATTACGGTAGTGACCGCGCTTGTGGCAGTAAAAGCAGGTTGGTCCGTCACCATCCTGAGGGCTCAGCCCAGGGCCCTTGCCCAACTTGCAACCGTGACCATGGCGCTCACCACCCTTGTCCTGTTTTGACAGGCCACGGCCCTCACCACCACACTTACCACGAGCATGGTTGGACTTGTTATTGTGTTGCATGGCATTGGCAGCTTCATTCTGCTCTGACCGTGCATTCAGGTTCGCCTTGTGATTGTGAAGACGACCCATCACATCATGAAGGTTGAGCTTGGTCTGCGACTTGATCACAGGCCGCACAGTGTCATACTCAGCTGGCAGGCTGTTCAGGATGACCATGAGGATGAATACATCCAGTAGCATCAGATTGTTGTTGACCAACTCAGTATTGATGTTGATGATGTGGCCAAAGTAGGTGTTGAGGGCCTCTCCAGGCTTGTGCTTGAGGTTGATGAGTTGTGTTAGTAGTGTCAGTTTGCTTGCATTAGCTTTCGGCGCCAGATTAGTGTTGAGAGTCGCAATCATCTTCCTTGGGTTCGATTTGAGCCCCTTGACCATGGCTTGGAATGGCCTGTCCAAACAGATGCAGATGTAACCCGCAGTCTGTTGGGTCTTCTGTTTATACTCGTCCTTTCAAAGCTCAAGACTAGCCTCGCTCTCATCCTTCCTCTGCTTCGGTTCTGACATGGACCCGAAGGCGTACTCGTATAGTCCTTGAGACTGGAGAGTCGCTGACAAATCGTCACGCCACGTAGCAAAGCCAGATGCGGATTTGAGTACCAAGTTTGAGTTAAGGATTTTCGATTGAGTATCAAAGGGATTCATCTCCTCGTTGAGCGTGGGCCCATAACCTGTTGAGGTGTCACGCAGTTGAGAAGAAGATAAGAGACTCGCTAGAGCCTCAGGATTTATTGTATAGACGTATACACTGATACTAATAAGGTAAATACTAAATAGGGATCATACGATCCAATACGTGGAGACCGGAGTCGTGTGCAAGTGTAGGTAGTACTACACAACATGGAGGCGCCGTTCAGGTGCTACAGCCAGGTCGCAGGAGCATCGCTCTTGGCGAGTGGAACTCAAATACTATTCTCTCACAAACTGAACGCCCTGAACACTGCCGCAGCTCTCGCAGCTCGTGGTTTGACAGCGCATCTGGGGGCCACGATCCAAGTGTTCATCTTCGTCGTGGTGTGGAGGCGCGGCGCCGAACGAGGACGCATCAGAGTCCGGACGAAAACCAGCTCTCGGCGGCATGGCTAGGGCGTACGGAGTCGGCATCATCACTGCCCTGGATCGGCATCAGGTATGTAATGGTAAGAAGCAATGGAGGGTTGCAGGTCGAGGAAGGGATGGCGTACACTTCGGGTGGGTTGATGCTCGTGTTGCCTGGGCCAAGACCGGTGTCCTCTTCGTCTCGCCGCAGGAGGGCGTAGCTGTGTTCGCCCTCGCGGGCGTTGCGCCTCCGCTTGATGATAAGGGTGATGACCAGACCGGCGATGATCAGCAAGAGCCCCGCGCCCACGACCGAAATGCCGGCGTAGAGCCAGGTACGCTTGCGATGATGGGCCGCCGTGGAACCTCGCACCTCCCTCAGCGGCACCAGCGTCACGCTGAGGTCGTCGATCGCCATCGCGTTGTCCTTGCCCTCTCTGTCCCTGTGGGTCCATCTGCACATCATGGGTTTTATGCGTGAGAACCCTGTCATGGTGTTGGCCACCACGGCCAGCAAGTGTGGGAACACGCTGCCGCACCTGAGCTGGACAATCTGGTCCTTACCCCAGTCGTCAATCGCTAGGGTGTGCTTCACGGCCCGACGATTTGCCGGCTCATTGCCGTTCAACTCTCGCTCCTCTCCGCCGGTCACTGGGCTGGTGAACGACAGTCTGTCTTTTACCATCCAAAGGCCTGGCGTCTGCGCCGCTGCCGTCAGCAGAAGCTACAACCTTGATCTAAATAAATAGAAATTCAAACAGATACGAACCACGTCGAAGTAGCCCCACTTCTGGCTGCGCTCGTAGTCCGCCGTGGACACGATGCTGTAGTCGAAGACCAACGTCGAGGTACTGTTGAAGCCTCCCGCGCTCCACTGCTCGCCGTTGTACGCCACCTCCAGCGCCCACAGATAAGTCTGCTCATTGGGGGGGGGGGGTGCATTCACAGGTGAGCCCATCTAGGAAGGGGAGAAGAAGAATGGCGGCGTACGTCGGAGGTCTCGTGCTCGTCGACCATGAAGGCCACGCCCCAGGCGGTGTGCCGCACCTGGTTGGAGGTGAGCGACCCGAGCGCGCGCTCCGCGCTGCCCTCCTGCCCGTAGCTGAACAGGCCACCGCCCTGCGTGGAGGACCCGGTGCTGGCGCTGTAGGTTGGATGCGACGTCCACCAGCCCGCCTCCAGCCCGCTCTTCTCCTCGGGCGGGAATGGGTGGCGCGTGCCGTGCGCTGCCAGGCCGTCGAAGTTCTGCGCGTAGGTCTGGCCCGGCAGGAGCACGATGGGCACGGGCGGCGTCTGGCTGTCGCCAGGCCCTCCTGCTGGCCTGACCTCGGCCGCGCCAGAGGAAGCCGCCATCATCAAGAAGAAGAAGAAGCTGATGGCGTACAGGTGCGGCAGAAGTTGTTGGCGAAGAAGTGAGGGCCGCTTGGCTAGTGCTGTGTTGATGTCCATGCTGCCGTGTGAGGTAGAGGTGAAGATGTAAGTGCAGTGAGGGTTGCGGGCCGGTGAGGGCCCAGGACAAGAGCAAGAGCAGCGAAAAGCCTCCTGCTTGCTCGGCCAACCACACGAAAGTCGACACAAAGAAACAAAAGGAAAAGATAAAGAAAAAGAAAAGTGGTAAGATGGAAGGGGGCGGTGTCGAGATGACGGACGGGGCTGGCGTGCTGGTGAACACGTACACGCTGGACGATACGCTGGCCAAGTTGAAGCTGCAGCATCACCAGGAAGAAGCAGGCGAGGGGACCAAGAAGAGGCAGGCCGAGGCCGTCAATAAGATTGATTTGTGCAAGCAGTTTCTGGGGCCTGAGGGCGCCCAGACGCTGGCCGATGCCCTCACCCGCGCCTCCCTCCACGGCGAAGCACCCCCAACGCCCCTGGCCTCCGCTCGCAGCGTCCTCCTCGGTGCGGACGAGGTACGTTCGCTTCTCTTATTTATTATCATTTATTATCCTTTATTATCAAATAATTAAATAAATAGAAATAAATAAGCGCTGACCTGTGGGGCGGCCAGATCGGGCCGGGAGGGAGCGGATGGCGATCGCGGCGATGCTGCACCACAACAAGACCCTGCGCACCGTGTTTCTGGGCTGCAACGACATTGGGCCGAAAGGCGCGGCGGCGTTGGCCGACTCGCTCAAGGAGAACAAGACCGTGGAAGGTTCGTGTGTGGTCTGTGGTGTGGCTTACCAGGTCTCTTGTCCGGTATGGCTGACTGTCGTGTGTGCGTGCATAGCGCTGTGGCTCAAGCGCAACTCGATCGGGCCGGAGGGAGCCGAGTCGCTCGCTCGCGTATTGACCGGCGACAACGACACCCTGCTCTTGCTCGACCTGGTCTTCAACAAGATCGGACCCGAGGGCGGCCAACACCTGGCCCACCTCCTGTACGTCGCTTCCGTCAACACGCGCACCGCCGCACACGCACACGCACACACGCGCGCGCAGGCACACGCGCACGCACACGCGCACGCACCACCGAACTAACGGTCGGAGCACCCAGGGAGGACGAGCGGTGCAGGCTGGAAGTGCTCTTCCTGGGCGGCAACGCGCTTGGACCGGCCGGCTCTGCCAGGCTCGCCCACAGCCTGGAGCGCAATCGCGTCCTGCAAGGTACGCAGTTTCCGCGGTGCGTGGGGGGGGGGTTATAACGCACGAGATCAACAACTACAACCGCGCGACAGAGCTGTACCTGGACGTCAACGACATGGGCGATGAGGGTGCGGCCGCCTTTGCCCGTGTGCTCGCCACCAACTCCACGTTGCGGTACCTTTAGCCCCCCCCCCCAATGTTGCGTCACACAATTTCTCACGCTTCCCACCACTCGCGCTACTACAGCGCGCTGACGCTTGCGAGCAACGACATCGGAGACGATGGCGCGGCGGCCTTGGCCGAAGCGCTCATCAGCAACCCCGACTCGGCCCTCCAGATGTACACGCTTCATTCCCTTCTCTCCCCACCAACCGAGCTGACCGACGACTCACCGGCTGCGGCGGCGCGCTCGTAAGGCTCAACCTGGGCTACCAGAAGAGCACGGTGGTGATGGGCGGCCGACCCAACCGGATCGGCGATGCGGGCGTGGCGGCCCTGGCGCGCATGCTGGCGACCAACCGCACGCTGGTGGCGCTCAACCTGAACAAGAACCAGGTCACGCGAGTCAGCCGGCGCGCTGGGCCGCGCGCTCGCCTCCACTGCAGCCTGCGCGTGCTCGAGCTCAGGGCCAACTACCAGCTCGGCGACGACGGCGTCGTGGACCTGCTCGACGCCATGGCGACGAACGACACGCTGGCCGCGCTCGACCTGGTCGGGTGCCAGGTTGGCCTCGTCGGGCTGCGGCGGCTCCTGCGCCATGTCGAGACGCACCCCAACCTGATCAGCGTTCACCTCGGCGGCTGGAAGACTCGCCAGACCGATGAAGACGACGACGGCGGTGGATGAGGGCAACGTTGAAGACGACGGCTCGGCGCACGACGTGGCGCGCCGTGTCATGGAGCAGGTCAAGGCCAACCGCGACAGGCACGGCGACCCTGCGCAGCGGCTGTTCAACAGCGTCGGGCGCTGCTACGGCGGCAAGAGGGTCGAGACGTGGCTGGACGACATCCGCAGCATCTACCGCGTGCCCAAGACGGACCACACCGACGCCGACGCCGACGTTCAACCGAAGCCGACGGCGAAGAAAGAGGTAAAGAAGGTGAGGACGAAGGTGAACAACAACTTCAAGGCGAAAGGAACCACCACTACCACGATGGACACCACACCGGCTGGCGCGACGGTCAAGCCATGCCTGCGGCTGTCGGTCGAGAGCTGCCTGCGCACGCGGCTTCTCAACCGGTTGCGCCACAACCAGGAACTCGCCGCACGCTTGGCCGTCGAGGAGGAGGACAAGAACGACATCACGGGAGGCGACGCGTCGTTTGCGTGGGCAAAGGCCCTCCCGGGGAGACGCTCGGCGCGGCCCTCCAACAAGCCATGGCCCAGGGCAAGCGACTCGAGGCCATGAGCGAACTCTGACGGGGAAGGAGGAGGGCGAACCGCGTATGTAGAAGTAATGACAAGAACAACCTTTGCATTGTTGCTGCGGGTACCACGCCCTACGCTGTACATCGTGTAATCCACCACAGGCCTGCCTTGCCTCCTCCTCCAACGCTCACGAGAGCACTACGGGAATGTAGTACGTGAGGTACAAGTCCTGTAGAGGCGTGGGCTCGTTACGTTGGGGCGCTGGCGGCACGGTGCAGAAAGATGATGAAGCGGTGCGCGTACCTCGAGCAGGACGTGTAGCACGAGGGCAGTGTTTTCGATGATACACAGGATCACGTTGGTGGGGCTCACTTGGTAGCTGTACAGGAAGCGGTTGAACTTCTTGATGTCCACCTTCACCTCCGCCGTCTTGTCCTGGTCTCTCCGCGGCGGACTGCGACCCTCTGCACCGGGGGGTGAAGGCGTGAGCGCACTCGGCCGAGGGTTTGGTCGGCTAAAGGCAAAGGCTTGGAGCGTACCAATCTGAGGATGGTCGAGGTTGGTGTAGAAGGTGGCGACCGAGACCATGTCCGTCTCCACCTTGAGCGTCAACTCGCCGGCCATGTTGGCCGTGATGATGAAGTAGTCGTGGATGTTCTTCATCCGGTCGATGACGTTTCGCAGCAGCTTCAGCGGAGGCATCAGGATCCACACCTGGGCCAAAAGCCAACATGCAACCTGAGTTCAGCCTGGCGCAGAAACGGGAGAAAAGAGAAGAGTAGTAGTAGACGCACCTCAGGATCGGGAAGGTGAGGTTCCTGGAACTGGGCCAGCTGCGAGGCCGATAGGAGCTTGACAGGTATGTCCTGCAGCACAGTCATCATCTGATGGCTCTGCAGGTAGAAGAAGTTGAAGATTACACAGACAGGTGAGGACTCGGGAGAGACTCAGCCGAGAGCGAGGGCCAGGCGCGTACTTGCTGGATCTCGATAAGAATGCTGAGGTAGGGAACGTTCTGCTTCTTTGTCAGCTTCATGGTGATGTCCGTCGCCAGCTGGCCTGCACGATGAGAAGCGGGTAAGACCAATTAACAATAAATAATAAAATAAATAATAAATAAATACCAGACTTGAGGCCGCGTAGAACGTTGTCCAGGCTCAACTCGAAGGCGATTTCGTTGTTGTTCTTGCTCTCAATTCGGTAGTCGTCGAAGAGCGTGGCCTGCAGGCTTGCGATTAGAAAAAAAATCGAAATGTTAGACTTAAGCATGTCATGGTGCGTACCGCGTTGACACCCGACCACACTTGCACTCCATCGGTGATGTCTGAAGTAAGGATAAACTCCACCTTCTTTGGGGTGAGGTGCACCACGCATGTCTTTCCAATCTTATCGAGCGTCTGGATGAGCTCTGCAAATTTTTGTGTCAAAAGCTGCCTGCCTCGAATTCAAACTGAAGGTTACGTACTAATGAGAAGATTAACGTTGATCAGCTTGGAGACGAAGCGCATCTTTGGTCTTGCTGGCACTACTCGCCCAACGGTCAGTCGAAAATGTTGAACATGAATTGATTTTTTTCCCTTTACTAAATTGAATTGCAATTCCAGGAAAAAGTGGAATTTAGTAGAATATTTTATTTTAGTCCATTTCATTTCTTCTTTCCCTTTCTGTTGTTCTTGCTTGCCTGGGCGGGCGTCTTGGTGGCGGGCTTGCTTGCTGCGGGGTTCGGTCGGTGTTGCCTGTTGCCGACGATGCGTGCGTCTTTGATCGCGTTCTTGAGGCGCTCCTTCTCGGCTCTCTGCTTCTTCCACAGCTCCCGCGCGTCATGCAACACGCGTTCCCTCGCCACAAATTCCCTGTACTCATCGGAATCTAGGGCGGCGTGAGCGGGCCGTCGTGTGTCGCGTGTGTGCTGAGTTGTGCAGTGACTCACCAGTGGCCAGGTGAGTGAAGAAGATGGACTCTTGGCGGTCCTGAGGCCCTCGCTCCTTTGTTTTGGCTTTGTACCCGGGGTCGTCTTCGTTCATCACCAGCGGCTCCCAAAACCGCGACATCGGGGCCTTGCTGTGCGGGATCTGCTTGTTCTCCTGCATGCGCGCATCATGCGTCAAAAACGTGGTTACATTCCGGTCACTGCGCGGCATCACCACGCCGCGTACCATAATCTCTTTGCGGAAGTGGAGGAACAGCGGCTTCTTGTACCGACCGAAGCCCAGCTGCCCCAGGCTGGCCAAGATGCGACCTGGAATGTTGCCAGAGGTTTCACGAACACCCATCCAGCGTCAACAAATGGCACGGCACGAAGGAGGTGGCGGAGGTACTGATCCTGAGGTGGTTGTGTGTCAAGATATTCATGTTCTTGTAGCGCTCTTGCCACTCCTCGGTGCGTGCCACTTCGCCGGTCTCCACGTTGACCAGCTTCAGACCGTAGAAGTTTAACATCAACCTGCCAGCCCCGTGGATCAGCGTGAGAGCGTGCGCATGTGTGTGCACTCGAGTGAGAAAAGGGGTGAAGAGCGCACTTGTAGGAGAGAAGAACACGGAAGGCGCAGCCCGTGTCTTGGCGTATAAGAGCGGCTTCATCCTGGTCGCGTACACGTTAGCAAAGAGCAGCGGATCAAGCTGTGGCGTGTGGACGTACGTAGGTCAGCGCCTCGGAGCTGCCGTTGGTACCACCACTCTCAAATATGGGGAAGAGCCACTGAATGTAGCTGCGGCAGGGTCAATGCTCGCCAGGCGATAGGCAAAGATCACACTGAAGAACCCTCAGTGATATGGAAGCAGGCGGTACCCGTGATGACTCTCAAGAAGACGATAGTTGTAGTACCACTTTTTGTGAATGTTGTCCACGTAATCTCCATCTGCGAGCCGGGGAGGGGTTAAGAGCGTGCACACCGCACAGGCTAATCCTCACACACACCGTACCAGGCACGCTTGCGAGACTGTTGGTGTAGAACACATAGTTGAAGCAATTGCCCGCTGTGGCGGACGTTGGTACGCTGCTTGTGGTTGAGACCTCCTCTGCTTCCTCCTCCCCCTGCCACGAATCGAAGGGTATCACAAAAATAGTGAATATTAAATAAAAAGAACACGTAATTTAAAAAAGGCAGTTATGCACTCGAGCGCGGAGGATGGCCTGCACCCGCTGCACATGCTCCCGAGCCGTTGTGCCCCGGTTGTTCACACGACGTTGCGAGCCCGCAGCTTCGCCTGCCGGTG
>LQHA01000508.1:0-10206 GCA_001567625.1 Acanthamoeba polyphaga | reverse complement strand
GGAACGACATCTATGAACGGCAAAAGGGCTGCAGGTGAGGATGGATCGATGAGGGTGGGCACAGATTCAAATCAGGCGATTACCTTGTGTTGGGTGTGTTGTGTGAAAAACAGGCAAGCGTGCGCACAGTAAGACCACTAAATCTGGCATTAATCCCGGCATTTGCAATTCTCAGCAGCCTTTCTCCCAGTTTTGCCTTTCCAGAAAATGCAGAAAATGCAAACAAGACCTCCTGGACTTCTTGTGTTCTTCTACAGTGCTTGCAGTTGGTGCTGTTGTTGGCAACTCAGTCACTTATATTGGTGTCTGGCTCCCACACTTTTTCTTTGTGCCTGTTGGTATGGTTCTTGTGACCTTGCATTACAGAAACACAGCATCTTGCTGTAGCTCTCCTTGCCTTGTGGTCAGTGCCTGCTACACCTCATATCCCAGGAGGGCAGCCTGTGCAGCAATCTCTCTAACAGGGTTTGTTTGTTTGTTTGTTTATTCATGGACAGTGAGGTAGCCACCTTGGCAGCATTAAGGGGGACAGGCCCCCCCCTCACCATGTCAGTGTAACCAGCCCTTGGCTGGGGTAGGAATTTAGGTTATGTAAGGCTGTTAGAGATGAGCCGTTTGGCGACTTCATGAGATTTGTTCCACCTTGGGCTGGCCGCAAGAGTTTTGCACCTATGTTTCCATATGTTGAACGTACTGGCTATTATAGTGCGTGAGAGTAGGGTAGGGAAGGCGGGGTCTTTTATACCGTAGTATCAGCGTAGGGCTTCAGGCAACACCTTCAGAACGTAGCCCATGGAGCCCATGTATTTGTCGTATTTGGTCAGGGCAGCAAAGGGGAGGAACGCTCGTGGCCCTGGTGCATATGTGCTCCCTCCGTTGTGGAACCACAGAGGGATGACATTAGGGTACGAGGAGTTTAGAGTGGCGTTATCTTGGATAAGCAACCAGACCTTTTTGGCAGTGTCCAACAGCAGGAGCTGGTGTTGGGGGCATGTCATGAGGTGTTCTTGTGTCTTGGTTTCAGCATTACAGCTTGGGCACTCTTGGCTGCTGTAGATGTGCTGCTTTCACACCCATTTATTTAGCTTTTTGTATGATTTGTGGAACTTTTCTGGGGGGGCGATCTTCAACCATCCTTCAGCGGAAGCGTCTCTTTTCCAGTAGAGGTGCTTGCAGGTGGTGGCGGTTGGGAGGGCCCTGTACTGAAGTTTATGCGCAAAGTTCAGGAGCAGCTCATTGGTCGGCTGAAGGTCGTCATGGGATAGAGGGTAGCAAGTGTTGGGGCAGGTGAGTGACTTGCCCCTTTTTGGCTTGGCGCCTTGGCAGGTCGACCATAGTGGGTTGAGGGCTGTGAGTCCCCGTTTTCTTAAATTGCCGCTGATCACCCTGCCTTGATGGTCAAAAAGGCTGACCATAGGGGAGCCTTCAACCACAGTCCACTTATTGTACAGGAGCGGGGCATTGTGCACTTCATTGGCAAGGTCGTCTGCGTTTTCATTTCCTTCTCTCCATCGTTTGAAGTCCCCCAGCAGCTGGTGCGCATGGCCACAAGCTTTGCTTTCAGATGGGCGGCGTGGCTCTCCCCTCTGTTTTTGGCGTGGGCTTTCTTTTGCCCAATGTGACTATAGATGTGTTGCATCTGCACCACCCATCCCCTGCTTGATTGATCCTCAATTTGTTTGAGAATCCATTGAAGTTGAGTGGCGTGTGCATGCTGCTGCTGTTGGGATGGACCCCACTTCCCAAATCCAAGAATCAGTGCTATGGACACTTTGGAGTTGGAGATTATTCTAATATTGTGCTCCATGGGCGCGTGTATCAAGGCCTGTTCTATGGCCGCCAGCTCAGCGCTGGTGGATGAAGGCAGTGCGGGTATGTGAAAGGCTTGATTGTGTGTGCAGCCCCAGTGAAAGAAAACCGCCCTGGAGACCGAGTCCCCTACGCATGACCCATCTGTGAACACTGACAGAGTGTTTGAAGGGAAGTGGTAGTGGAAATCGGTGAGGCTTTCTTGGTCAATGGAAAAGTGGTGCCCTTGGGACAGGGCTGTTTCTATGGTGCCTGTGGCGGTTGTATGGAAGGGGGCGCACAACCGCCGTGTGCCTGGTTCACAGACTGCCTGCACCAGCTGCAGATCTTCGTTCACTGTAAATGGGCGCCCAATGAGGGCGCCAACACAGTCCCACCCAATGACTACTCCTTCATTTAGGAGTTGCATCCACTTGTGGATGCCCCCTCCAATGAGTGTCTGCGCAAGGTGTGGGTAGTCGATGAGGTGGCCTACCAGGCTAAGGTCTCGCAGCTTGGGCCAGGCCACCAGCTTGAGCCAATGGAGTGCCTGCAACCATTGCTGCGTGTTGTTGGTTTGGTGCACATCAGCATGGTTCCAGTTGGTGAGCATCACCTCACCGCCTATTGAGCCGCTGTTCATGAGATTGTGTGCATGTGCACAGGTCGCTGCAACATTGAGGTCTATCAGGCTGTTGAGGCCCCACCCACCACTCTTCCTACTCATGTAGAAGGGCTCATCATCCATATTCACCAGTATGCACATAGATTTTTTGAGGGACCAGAGCGTGATGTCTTGAGTGGACTTCAACCAGCTGTCCATATACAGAACCACCCCCATACTGTATGCAACGTATGCATTAGTTACCATGTTGGCGACCATGATACAATTGGTTGTGTTGAGGTGTTTGTGGTGGATAAGTTGTTGTGTGCTGTTCACTTTTTTTCGCAGGTGCTTGTACTGGTCCTCCCAGTTGAGGTTGAGATTTAGCATGACCCCCATGTAGTGGTACAAGTGGTTGCGCTCCAGGTGCACTACTGGCTGGGGTCTCCCCAGGCGTTTACTAAGAGGTGGTGGGATGAGCAGTTGCACTTGCACAACATCTTTGCTGTGCGTGTACGCCAACTTGCCAGGGTTGATTTCCAGCCCAGCCCAATCACAGAAGCGTGTGAGGATTGAGAAGAGTGTTTCTATGTCACTTGCATTGTGGCCCAAAAGGGCGATGTCGTTGCAGTACCCTGCGACTGGCAGGTGTAGGCCATTGTTGAATTTGTACCCATGTTGTGCACTGGCCATTTGGTCGAGGGCTGGGTTTATGGTGAGTATGAAGAGCAGCAGGGACAGGGTATCACCCTGTCTCACCCCTCTCTTCACCAGGAAGGGCTTGCTTGGGGAGCCATTGATGCAGATGGATGTGGAGCAGTCGCTGTAGAGGCGTTGCACCACATTAATAAACTTTTCGCCTAGTCCATAGTGCTGCAGCACCATGAGGATGGCGTTGTGATGTAGGGAATCAAAGGCTTTTTTGCAGTCGATATATGCAACATGGAGCTCTTTATTGTGCAACTGCACTTCTTCCATGGCCCCCACCACCGCCTGGAGGGCCATGGTGGAAGACATGCCTGGGTGGAAGCCCATCTGGCTGTGTTGTAGGATGTGCCAGTTGGCCACCGTGGAGAGCCGCGCAGCAATAATACTGGTGTACAGTTTGTACACAACTTGAAGGAGGGATATGGGCCGGTAATTCAGTGGGTCCATGGGGGAGCCCTCTTTTGGTAGCAGGGTGATATTGGCTTGGCCCCATGATTTGGGAAGAGGCAATGGCTGGCTTAGGAGCTGGCCCATAGTGACACGCAGCATATTGTGTATGTTCAGGGGGAGCGCTCAGACAATGCACACGTCGATGCCATCACTTCCTGGAGACCCCTGGCGCATACACTGCAGTGCAACAGTGTATTCCTCCTCACTGATAGGAGCCATGAGGGCGTCGATTTCTCCAGGCGGGATATTGGGAGGCGCCAACCAGTCCACACTGGGCCTAGGTGTGGTGTCAGCACAATACATGCTCTTCCAACTCCTGCAAAAGCCCCTGGTGATTTCTGTGGGGTCCCTGACAATGGTGTCACTACTGTTTACACTGGTGACAACCCCCATGATTGGCTTGGCTGGTTTGAACTTACCAAGTTTTTGCCATAGCGCAGCAAGGGTGCCTCCTTCCAGATTGCAGCTACACACTGCTCATTGTGCTTGGCGCTTGAGGTCGGCTCAGCGCAGGGCCTTGAGTTGGTAAGAAAGGCGTTTTGCGCAACGCCCCAATGCAGGCCGTATATAGCTCAAGTGTTGACGCCGTCCACATATGTGGGGGCAGGCAGCGGGCCCAATCAGGGGCGGTTTCTAGCTGCTTCATATACCTGGTGGCGGTAGGATACTCACCCACTTGAAGCCGAAGGAGGTACCTGCATGTTTTGACGGCTTTATTAAGGTATCTATGCATGACACCAATGTGCTCTCCTTCATTGCAGGAGCGTTGCAGTAGTTTGCGCAAGTTTTGATCACAGTATAGCAGAATAGCGGCAGTGACACTATCAATCACCTCAGTCGTGTTCAACAGTACATTGTCATGGATCATCTTGCCAGCTTCAACAAGCACTGTTTGGAAGCCTTCCAGCTTTTTGGCGTTGGTGAGGAGTTTTGAGTTATACTTGCAAGTAGGATTGACAACCAGTGCACTAGGCACTTCAGCAGCCAGGCACACTCTAATACTGACAGATACCAGACAATGGTCCATGAAAAGGGGGCTGTCTTCTAGGACGTCGGCTGCTGTCATGTTGTGATTGGGTTGCACCAGGAAGTAGTCCAATTGGGACCTGGTTAGAGTACATCCCAGGAACCTGTGCCTAATTCTTTTGCTGGCCGCCATCCACCATGAGGCATCAGGTGGGGCCAGGAAGCTGTTGATGAGTGCAAGGGTGTTGTGTGGTAACCATTCCACTGGGCTTCCACCAGCCGGCACACCTGCTCATGTGAACTTTGTGTACAAGAACTTGAGCCGGCTGCTGTGGACCAACCAAAACACATCAATAAGGCCTATTGGCGCGGTCTGAAGTCAGGTGACTGCGCGCATGGGCCAGAAGGAGCTGGAGCATTGGTGGTCATCTAGCTTAGTGAACTTACCATTAAAGTCACCTCCCACGACGATGTCCCAGCCACTTTGCTTGTCTGCCTGCAGGAATGGGAGGAGTCGCTTGTCATACCATGCCTCAGCCTTGTGTCGGTTGCCAGCTGGGGCGTATATGTTGTAGACATAGGTGGGGCGTGGCCCTATCTTCATACATACATGCATCATGTGTTTGCATTTGGAACTACCTGTCAGACCTGCCACCACTCTCTCCACACAGGCGTACGGCACAACAGATGGCTGCATCAATACAGCCATACCTCCCACCCTGCTCACTGTTGCCTCAGAGAGCATGGCGAGTTGTAGTGTGTGCTGGGCATCTGTGATGGTTCCGTTTGCCCTATCAGCATCAAGCACCTGAGTAGTCTTCCTGCACAGCTTGGCGCACAGGTAGGCCTCACTGGGGGAGTTGAAGATTATTCAATTTTTTAACCCTTTTCTGATGCAGAGATGTGGTTCCAATCCATTTTTGGTAATAATGCCCATCTCTTGGACCAAGACTATGTGCCAATTATTCTTTGTCATGAGGCGGTCAACATGCTGGAGGAGCTCAGGCTTCCTATTAAGATTGATTGAGATGATGTTGAGTATCCCACCTGCCACAACAACAGGTGGGATGGTGAGGCCCGAGGTGTACACCTCAGTTCCATCCCCTGTTGCTTCCACAGCTGGCAGGAGGGCAAGGAAGAGGAGGGCTATTATGACACTGGGGGTCCATGTTCATGGCTTTCTAGGGAGGACTGCACTCAAAGTGGAGGCTGGGCAGTGAGGGCAGGACTTCCAGTGTGTAGTTGGGTGGGGCGGCAGGACAATGTGCAGGAGAGTGGGGTACATGTAGGCTACACCTGCATGGGCCCACAGCTTGGGTGATGGCTGTGTGTCATTGTTCACTGTGCTGTACACTTGGGTCCCTGGAAGGGATGCAAGTACAACAAGGAGGTATAGTAATATAATCAGGTATTGGGGGGTGGTGCAGGGGTATAAGCATGGTTTATGAGGGCGCATAGGCCAAGATTGCGCATGTGCACTATGGGTGGATAGGGAGGGGGCAGGGGGAGTTGTGCGATCTTGTTCACAGGCCGCGTGCAGCATTGAGGTTCGCCACTGTGTGGGCCCTGTACTCAGCGAGTGCATCAACAGAGCGCTGCTTGTACACAGCAGCTCTGTTTCTGGCTGCAGTGAGGGCTTCCTTCCTGGCCAACAAGTCGGCCTGCCTGGCATCGCACTGCTGCTGCAGGACTTGATAGTCCTCAGCCGATAGCTGGGGCTTGATGGCCAGGGGGAGCCTGTGGAACATCTTGGTGTCTGGGGTGGGGATTCATACATCAGCTCTCCAGCAGCGTGTTTGAGTGGGTAGAAGGAGAGAGGTGGGTGGGTACTGTGAAGCACTAACACCAATTGGTACTTGGTGTAGTTGTCAGTGGATGCCCAAAGCACATTGGGGCGTTGGCCAGGGGCAGTGGGGGGGATCACACAGTCCCACTTGTTGCTGGTGGTCTTTTCCAGCCACACAAACAATCCATTGAAGGAGCAGCGGGGGTGGAAATTCAAGAGGACTACCTTGTACAGCCAGGTGTAGGGCACAGCTCACCAGTGGAAGAAGACGACATCCACTAGATTGATAGTGATGGAGCGGAGAAGATGGATTCTCTCAATGAGGCCTTCATTGGTGGAGGTGATGAGATCCATGTGGGGCCTCACCATGTGGATGCTGGTAGATGCGGGGTCGATCTGGATACCACGTTGTAGGCAGGCCTGCGCAAGCGTCGGTAGATCAATGATGACTGCAGCATCAGCTGGGGTACGGATCCCAAGATGGAACTTGGGGAGGCCCAACGCCAGCCATACTCCAACGTGGACCAAGCTGAGAGCGCTGATGTCGTGGTGGGCCAGCGTGGCGACGATCTCTTCCACATCGCTGAAACTGACTTGAAACAGGGCTGAGTGGAGTCCCTCAACATAGAGAACCTGGCTGGCATGGTATTGGAATACCTCTTGGGACTTGAGCCAATGATCAACTTCAGGGAAACTCCCATTGGGGATGTTGGCGATCTCAACACACAGCTGCACTTCCATTGCAACCTGGCCATTGTCGCTGGTGAGGCCATCCTCCATGGCCATATGCTGACGCCAGTATTCTTCTTCTTGTTCAATTTCAAACTGGACGCCCTGCTCCCACAGGAGAATCGTGTCGTATCCAATGTGAGTACAACTGGCCAAGGGTCTGGTGGACGAGGCCAAGGCTTCAAGCGCGGCGGCGGGGGGGTATACCACAGCGGGTTCTTCTGGAAGGGCGACGGCGCAAGCGACTGGCGCATCCACTGCGCAGCTCTCATCTTGCAGGGGTTCAGAAGCGGCGCGGGGGATAGCTTGTTCATTGGTCACTGGGGCTTCTGGGGTGGCCTCCATGGCCATGGCGTCGGGCAAACCAGGGTGTAGAGCTGCAGCGCCAATCTCTTCGATTTCCTCAACTTCTTCAGACGCCCCATTGGGTGCAGCATCAGGGCGGATGCGGCTCTCGCGGGTGTTAGGCTTGGTGCTTTGGGCGCGCTTTCTCTTGGTGAGGGCGGAAGACATGTTGGGTAGGTGATAGTGGGGTACTGGACGGGGGGGTAAAGGACGATGCAGGAGAGCGAGGAGCAAGATAACAGCCACGACCGGTGGTTTATTGTCGTTAAAAGGTTCAAACCAAGAAACTCCTAAGTGTACGAATGCATATAAGGCATGCGCAGCGCATTTGGTATCCTGCCCCGGGTTTCGACTCGCGCGCCGGTTTTGGGGGTCTGGCTTCGCAGGGAGGCAAGCAGGCGAGACAACTCTGCGGATGGACGGGTTTGGGGGAGCGGGCGTGGCGTAAACGGTAGCGCTAGGCCGTGGAGTTTGGTGTAGAGGGGTCGTCTGTATCTCTTTTTGCCGGGCACCCCCAGCGAGGGGGGGGCTCCCTGTTGGCGAATCTTGGGCCAGGGTCGGTGGGGGTGCGATGTCGGTGATTACTGAAATCACCTCCGTCATGTGCCTGTAGTATTGGCGGGATAGACGCAGCTGTGGTTCTGGGGCGGGCCTTTTCGCAGAGGATACACACAAAGAAATGCCACGAGCCTTTGAAGGAAGGTTTCGGATTTATTAAAATGGAAGGAGGCGGCAAGAAACCAGATGATCATGTATGTGTGGGCGAGCTTAAGCGCGCTCGTGCGACAGTGGGTGACGATTTGGTGGTGTGGGGCATAGATGAAGCAGGGACGGAAAAAACCACAAGTCATCAGGAGGAGGCTGTATTGGGCGGGAAAAAGTGGGCGGTGCCCTCCCGTGGGCATAACGTACCTCCAGTGCACAAGGGCCGAGCGAGCGGTCTTGATTGACAGATTTTTTGAGAGCTGCATCCTCCTTCGATGTGGTTTTTTTCAATCTCTCTAACAGGGGCAGTAATGGAAATGGAAATAGCAGAAGAAATAGACGAAGAAGAAAAAGAAAAAAAATAATAGATTTACAGTTTTGGTTGGCAACTTTTACTTGGCGCGAAAATTAGATTTCAGATCCAATTAATCGTAGAGGAAGGAGATGAGAGCTGCAACGGAGAGCAAGGTGGCCACAACGCCTGGTCTTGTTGCCCCTCGCGGCTCACAGCTTCGATCTTCAAGAAAGGCAACGGAGAAGCGTCCCATTCGGCTCATCACAGAAGAAGAAGAAGACGAGCCAATTGCGGCACGCGATGCGAAAGCCACTGGAGTTTCTGAAGCCTCTGCTCGCCCACCCGCTCTTCCTCAGGCCGAAAAGACGGTGCGAGTCACTGATGGGAGGTTCGTGATCAAATTGAAGCTCGATCAGACTGCAAGAGGCAGAGCAGAGCCAATTCTCGCCGCGCTCTACCCCACGTTCCCTACACGCACGCCCATCTCGATCCTGATAGACAATGTGCCGGTGCCTCTGCGGCACGTCTACGAAAAAGCTCAGCACATGAATCGGGAGCCATACCCCATCAACTTCAAAGGTGCATACTCCACCAATTCAGGGGCTCATGAATCGCGAGAAGGCTGACCCTCTATCTTTGCCGAATGCAGTGCAACAGCTGATCCCTCCCGAGCCGCCACAAGAAGCTTTGCCGGAAGGAGAGCTCACCCTATGCGAGCTGAACAGCGACCTGCGTACGTGCACCGCGTCAGCACACTCCTTGTGACTGTGATTGAAGGGCCCTGGATGCTGACCTCTGCCTGGTGCTCACCAGTGACCATGAAGGGTCCCGAAGATAGCGAGAGCTTGACCCGATACATCAGCGCAGAGGTACCTCCTTACATGTGCTCCAAAGAGGCCGCCTCCTTCTCGGCTCGCTCACGCACATCGTTTGTAATGCGTACAGGGCGTCAAGTATCCCAACATCATCATCCCTCTGGTTCATCAGACCGAAAGGGAGAAGAAGACCGTGCTCAAGCAGACCGCCGCCACCGTGCTCCCGCACGATAGCCTTCTCTCGCGGTTGTTCCCGTGGGGCAGCACGCTCAAGCGTAAGCGCTACGAAACTCAGGGCCTTAACAGTTTGGACATCCCCCTCGTCAAGCCAAGCCAACAACAGGAAGCAGGTGCGCTATTGTCAGCTCCGCTTTGCCATCACTCTGCTGACCTGTGGCGCTTTCCCGTGATCCTCGTCATCAGCCGAGCGGCCCATCAAAGCGTTCGCGTGGCATCGATACAAACAGATATTTGCCGTGGCCAGAGCCGACGATACGATCAACATCTATGACCTCACCACCCAGCGTAACTAGCGTTCCTTCCGCTCTCCCATTTCAGCTTTCGAGCTCTCTGTGGTGTTACCCGTCCAGCGCCTGACCCTCTTCTTTTGGCGCATAGAGTGGAGCCCCATTTGTCTGAAGCACGAGCAGCAGAAGGGCATCACGTCAATTGAGTGGCAGCCCCTTGCCGGCGCCGTCCTAGCCGTTGGATGTGGGTACGACTCCTTCTCTCCCCGTCTTCTCGCGAGCCACATAACGCTAATGGGTTTGGGTATCAGATCGGGCGTCCTGGTTTGGCGAGTGCCCCTGCCCAGCGGCCGAGACTCGTCTGGCGTGAGGTACTTCATGCCTGCCACTGCCGCACTCTTCCGATGCACTCTTGACTCAGTCTGGTGCGTTCATGCGTGCTGCGCCAAAGTTCGTTTTATGCCCTGGCGACCGAGAAGCACACCGCCACCGCAGCACTCCTTCAACACAGCGGCCATGGACCCGTGACCTCCATATCGTGGAGCCCG
>LQHA01000507.1:0-10226 GCA_001567625.1 Acanthamoeba polyphaga | reverse complement strand
GTATGAAAACACCAAGAAGTTCCTGCGTACCATGGGCCTGGAAGACATCAACTCGCGCGGCGTTTTCAACAACATGGACATCCTCCACTACCGGTACCCTTTCGGCCGCCAGTAATGGATCTCTCCTTAACTCTATCGCTGATGACGATATTGGTCGGGTGCGCAGAGAGTGCTTTGATGCCATCGATACTGAGCACAAGGGCCACATCTCCAAGCAAAAGCTCAAAGAATTCGTCAAAGCGGTAAGTGAGCCTAACTTGAATCGTCAACTTGCCGCATCAGAGCACATCGTCCTCTTGGGCGCTGTGCCAAACTTAGAATCTATAATTCGTTGGCAGGAGAAGAAGGATATGCGAGACACGGAAATTGATGCACGGCTTGACTACATCGATGAGAACAAGGACGGTGTGATCGAGTTCAACGAGTTCCTTGAGGTACCGGCCCTTTACAATTTCTGGACGCAACATCACATCTAACCATACGCAACTTTGGGTAACGCGAAGTTGATGGCGGCCATTGACACGCACGAGGAACGCGACAAGTACCGCCGCGCCCGGTCGATGGAACGCAAGATCTCCACCCACCGATCAGCTGGCGGCTTGTGAGGGCTCCTGCCCCCTCGTTCCCAACAACATCGAGCTTTCGAAGGCAAGTGAGTCCCGACCATTCTTTTGCTGTCTTGTTGAGGGCGCCCACTCCCCTTGCGGACTTGTTCGAGCTGCTGTTGTGGTGGTGGCTGTTATTCGCCACATTGCTGGAATTACTACTACCCCACACCCCAGTGCAGCCCGCCAATCGGCTCTGCAGCGTCATCCCGAGTGGCACCAAACGGGTGCAAGTTCTGTGCGGTGCGTGAAATTTATCCTGTCCCGCCGGCAGAAGAGAAGGAGGAGGACATGTCAATCGTACAGCGCCTTACGGCGGCCTTCCGCACCAACCCCACCGAACGAGTACACCTGCTTACGTCGACTGCCGGTGGCTGCATCCAGCAAACGCCCGTCTGCCTCAGCACCGGCGAGGAGGAAGGAGGGCTGCGCGCATCGACGCCGCACGTAACGGATGACGAGCTGCGCCACCTCAAAGACTTCACCACCACTACCAGCGAGCCGCTTGCCTCTCAAGAGGCTGCGTCAGCCTGCACCGCGGAGAACCTGTGCTCCAGCCGGGTGTGGCTCTACGGCGACCGACAAACATGGCAGGACTGGGGCATCTCCCTCTGGTCCGAGTTTCTCGGCACCTTCCTCATGGTCTTCGTCGGTACCCCCCCCCCTCTTTCTCTTTTCTCCTTCGTCGTTTCTCTTTTCCCTTTCCGCTTTTCTCTTTTTCTTTGTTCTTTTTTCTGCTGCGTGCTGGGCCTTACGCGCGTCGCGTCCGCGTGTGCGGACACAAGGATGCGGCATCGGCGTGCGGGGAGCGACAAAGGAGGTGAACTCGATGGCGTTCTTTCTGGTGATCATCTTCATCGTGGAGGCCTTCGTGCCGTTCTCAGGAGCGCACTTCAATCCGGTGGTGAGCCTGGTCATGTTTTTGAGCGGGGTGACGTGCTTGAGCCTGCTCGTGCTGCACACCCTCGTGCAGTGCTTCGCTGCGACCGTAGCCTCCTACCTCATGCTCCTCCTGCTTCCCGAGACCGAGAAAATGAACTGCGCCGTCACTACCGTACAGGAAGCCTGGCACAACCCCATGGGTTCGCATCTCCTCCCATGTGAGGATTGGACGTCCACACGACACAACACATGACACACGATTCTTATCACACTGCGCCGCACGATAGGTATATGGAAGGCCATCTGCATGGAAGCGATCATGACGGGTGTCCTCATTTACGTCATTCTCACCACCGGCCTTCACTCCAAATCCAAGGAGCGCAATGCCCTCTCCACCCTGGCCGTGGCCTGCACAGTGGGTACGGCCACACACACTCTCTCTCTTGTCAGTCGATGCTCCCACATCACCTGTGCTCGCTCCTGCGCGCTCGAGCGGCTTGGTGGACCTCCGGTTAACCGGTTCATATTTCCCGTGGTGATGACCACCAGCAACGCTGATCCTGCTGGGCGGCGATCTCACCGGCACGTCCATGAACCCGGCACGAAGTCTGGGGCCGGCCATCGCGTGCGGCTACTGGCAGTACCAGTGGATCTACTTTGTGGGTCCGCCCATCGGCGCCGTGCTCGCGTGGGTCTCCTACACCCTCACCCACCACAAGATCTGAGCAGCGTCAGCTCTGCAAAAATTCCTTTCCGCACCTTTCACCTGTACACCGCAATGACTCAAGGGTCCCCGCCCACTCGCTGCGCGGTGCAGATGCTCAGCAGCAACCGCAGCAGGCCGGCTCGCCATCGTCATCAAATCGCTGGTAGCCGTTGTGCGTGGTGGACCCTTGTCGGGGCGCAATGTCGGTCTTGCCGAAGAACTGGTCGCTCGAGATGGATTGCACCCCTATTCGAGCGGGATAGGATATGTGCGTTAGTGCAAGCGAGCCTATGAGCGTGTTGACATGTCAAAGAATTCGTTGTACCTTTGTATTTGTTCAGGGCCGAGTTCTGAGTGGCAAGGCGCTCTCGCGGTACGATCTTCTCGGGTGGTGGAAGGCTGCGTGGAAAGGAGGAGTTAGGCATGGCCTCACGACGCTTCGCGAGAGAGCTGCAGCACAGAGAATGGTACCCGAGCGCTTGCGCGACTTCCGTGGCCAGCATGAACCGGTAGTCTTCGGCTACGGTGTTGTCGTACTTCTGCTGCAGGTCGGACGAGAGCGAGGAGTGGTCGTGCTCCTTGAGGTACTCGTCCAGTCGCCTGTTCCCACCAAGTTGCATCGATGTCGTCTGCTTCTCCGTCCACTTGTCCAACTCCACCGACCTAACCACGTCCACCATCAATCACGTCACTCTCCTCGTCCAGACCACAAAAAAGGGGTGGGGTCCACCGAACCGAACAAAACTGAGGTGGACGCCAAGGGAGCGGTGTTTGCCCGAGCAGTTGATGCAAATGAACACGCCCAGCGTCACGGACGCCCATGTGGGTGCCGACTTGCCACACTCGAAGCACGCCTGCACGTGTTTGTAATGCCCCCCCCCCCTCTCTCCGTCACGAACCTGGCTCAAAGTGTGGCCTAGAGCACGTACATTGTTGCCGGGAAGAGCAAGTATCGCTTTCAACTCATCCGTGGACGAGCTCATCTTTGGCAATGTCGAATCACTCTTCCCCCACGTTTTTCATTTCTCTCTCCTTTTCTTTTCCCTTTCTTATGTGAAGCTGCCGGCCATGGCCCGGCCGGGAGTTCATTTTGGTGGGCGCACACAGCAGGTATCAAGCAACACCAAAGAGCTCCGCGGCGGAGGAAGTGATGATGCGAACGGCAGATGAACAAAGGGATGAGGAGGAGGAATGGGAAGACAAAGTCAACGAGGACGTGCGATGGGATCAGGAGAACGCGTGCGTGCGACTTGGTGGCAAGTCCGTCCTCTACAACTTCCGCGACGTTGCTGCCTGCACTTCCAAGTAACCCCCCCCCCTTTCCTCCTCCTCCTCCCTTTAATCTTCTCCTTCCTTTCGTGGTCCCCTTCTTTGTTGCCTTTCATCTTTTGCCATGATACACGCGGGCTTTGTTGCTTTCGGCACCGCGAGGCTCGCTATTAATAAATAAATAAAAAAAATAAAGAAATAAATAAATGTGACAAAATGGCGTGGCAGAGGCCGAGAGAGCGGAATGCGGAAAGGGCTGGTGTACCGCAGTGCGGCGGTGTCGAGGGGCAAAGTGACGGGCGACGAGGTGATCAAGGGCACCCTCGCCCTCTGGACCGAGTGCCTCAACATCAAAACGCTCATCGACCTCCGCACCAACACCGAGAAGAGGTACTGTTCTGTCCCTCTCAATACTGCTGGCGATATAGAAAGCTGGATGTTGACGTAGTGGTGGGTGTGGCAATGGAATGGTCGGATGCAGGTCTGACGAGCACGACAAGCAGGTGGAGAAGGTCTATCCGACGGTTCCGCTGACGCAGAAGCGGGCTGCTGAGGGGCGACAGAGATTCCACACCAACGTCCTCTCCTACTCGACCCTCTTCAAAGGCTTCGTGCTGCCCGCCTCTCCCGGCACCAAAGCCCGCGTCCTCCGCGCCTTCTTCGCCGCCGGTACACCACCTTCCTCTCTTCTCTCTCTCTCTCACACACACGACACACGACATACAAGCGTGAGGGCTGGTTCTGACGGCACCGCTCTCCAGGGGAGGAAACCGGCCGGTTGAAATCCGCAAAGGCGATGCTCTGCCGCGAGGTGGTGAGCCCGCGCGGCCTCGTGAGCTTGTACATACTCATGCTCTCCCAATCGGCGGCCCTACTAAAGAAGGTTATTCCAGCTCTCCTTCCTGCATGACTGAACCATACCGCATGGCTCGTATGGCTCACTTTTCCACCTGCATGTTGCGGCTTCAATGCGTGCGTGCAGGTGTTGATGCTGTGCAGCGATCCCCAGAACCATCCAGTACTCTTCCACTGCTCGTCTGGCAAGGACCGAACGGGCCTGATCGCCGCCCTCATCCAATCGGTGTGCGGGGTGAGCGAGGAGGAGATTCTCGACAGTTACGCCGATTCGGAGACTTACCTCGCACCCGTGCTGGAACTGATCGCCGAAGAGGACCGAAAGCGAGGTCTCTCCGAGGAGTTTGATGGCACCCCGCGGTACCCACCAGCCCTGCATCGCACTTGCTAATCACCTTTCGCCTCAACGCTCTGCGATCCATTCCTCACGCCGCCCTCGAATCGAAATTTCAGGCACGCAATGGAGAAGACTTTTGAGTACATCAAAGAGTCGTACGGCGATGTGCGCGGGTACCTGGTGGCTATCGGATTCACTCACGAGTACCAGCATCAGCTGCGTGAGGCGCTGATGGTGGACCCCGTAAGCGACGAGGAGTACAGCGATGGAGACACCAGTAACAACAACAACGACGACGAGATCGAGCAGAAGCGAGGGTACGACAAGATCGAGAGAGGAGGGCAGGCTTGGACATCCGGGCGAGCACCATCGGGCTCCGAGATCTCGCGACTGCGACCAAGCAACGACGCACAAACAGAGACGCAGTGCGCGCGCCAAAACGGAGCCTGGACTCCTCCAGGAGTTCCACCCTTTGAGCGATCGCCACCACCACGCCGTGTTCGTCTTTCCCACCGGTGTTTTGCACTGCCATGTGGAAAATGGTTTTTCTTCTCCTTTTCCTTTTGGCTCGAGCTCGTGAAAGATGGAGGCCACAAGGAAAGGCGGGCGAGCAGTGTGCCGCCTTTCAAGTCGACGTTCTTGCTTCCGTGAGGCGATCGTATGCGGCTCGCGTCGACTCTACAGCGGCACCTCCGGAGGCAGCGCGGATTTGGTGCGACAATCTCTGGCCGATGTGGGGCGCGCCCTGGCGGAGGGGCGCACCACGTCGGAGGAGGTCACGCGAGCGTGCCTCCGGCAGCCGACCACACGGCAACCCTCAACGCCTTCGTGTCTCGCCACTCCGACGAGCACCTCCTTCGCTTGCCGCTCTCTCCGACAACGCCGGCGGCCGGCCACCGTATGCCCCCTTCCCATGCGTGCCTCCGCCCTTGAGGGGCGCTTGTGGACTGAAGTCTCACTACTGGTGGGCCCTGCACAGAGGTGGGCAAGCTGGAAGGCATTCCGGTGGCAGTCAAGGACTCGTTCAACACGCACGACCTGCCGACGACGTGCGCATCGCGCATGCTCAAGGGTACGCCACAGCTTACATCTCGCTCTCGCTCTCGCTCTCGCTTTCCATCGCGCCTTGCTTGCTTGGCCTTGAAGGACATCTTTGCTAATGTACCCGGGCGACAGATCACAGGCCGCCTTGTGATGCTGCGGTGGTGAGCGCTCTGCGCAAGGAGGGCGCCATTATCATGGGCAAGACCAACATGGACGAGTTCTCGATGGGGTACGCCGTCGTGATCGACCACGTGACAAACCAGCAACCTGACGTGTGTGGTACTGCACAGGTCTGGGAACACACAGAGCTACTTTGGTCCCGTGATCAACCCGTGGAGCCCATCTGCGAAGTCAGAGGAGGCCTTCGTGGCTGGTGGAAGCTCTGGCGGCAGCGCGGCCGCCGTGGCCAGCGACTCGTGCTTCGGGTATCCCACTTTGCTTGTGCTTCGTTCATACCCCGATAATGTCATGTGGTCCTGGACCTTCGGCTAACACGCCGTGGCGAAGCGCACTGGGTGGAGACACAGGCGGATCGGTGCGGCTGCCAGGCGCCTACTGCGGCGTTGTGGGATTCAAACCCTCGTACGGCCGCATCTCGCGGTGGGGCCTTGTCGCCTACGGCAGCTCCCTGGACACGCCCGGCGTGCTCACCAAGACCGTGGAAGACGCCGCCATCCTGCTCGGTACAGTACTCACAACCCTGGCCACATGCACATTTAAGTAACGCTCTGATCGTCTACAGGCGTGTTGGCCGGAATGGATGCTCGAGACTCGACGTCGGTTGATATCGAGGTGCCTGACTACATCAAGTCCATGAACAAGCCACGCAAATTGCGAGTCGGCATACCCAAGGTTCGTTCGCATCGACCGCCCACTCGCGCTCAATAATACAGCCCGACCTCACCGCGTTGTGGACGCAGGAGTACCTGGTGAAGGAACTGTCCGAGGATACGAGGAAGCTGTGGGAGGAGGGTGCCGAGGCCATGGCACAGCAGGGCGCCGAGGTGGTGGAGGTCTCCCTGCCGCACACGCAGTACGCCCTCCCGGCTTACTACATCCTCGCTCCCGCCGAGGCCTCTTCCAACCTCTCCCGCTATGATGGCCTTCGATACGGTAAAGCACCAATCACCCCCCAAGCTCTTGTAGGTGATCAATGCTGCTGCTGACGTGGCGTCATCGGACGCGTGCAGGCTACCGAGGAGCGGGCGATTCCATTACGGAGATGTACTCCAACAGCCGAAGCGAAGCATTTGGAGAGGAAGTACAGCGGCGGATATTGCTGGGCACTTTCACCCTCTCGCGGAGGTTCGTTCCCCCCTCCCTCTCTAGTCAATGGCCCTGTTAGGGGAGGCAACAGGCAGCGTTTGTTGACATCATCATCATCATCGTCGTCATTGACGCGCCCGCTCTCTCCAGGCTGTACGATAGCTACTACCGCAAGGCGCAGCAGATCCGCCGGCTGGTGCTCAACGACTTTGAGACCACCTTCGGGCAGGGTGTCGACGTTCTGCTCCACCCTACGGCGCCCACTCCCGCCTTTGCTCTGGCCGAGAAGCTGAACCCCGTGGACATGTACATCAACGACATCATGACCATCCCCGCCTCCATGGCCGGTACCCTCCTCCCCAACCCAGAGAGCGGGGTGGACTGCTCACACCAGGCGCACACCTCGTTCCAACAACCACCAGGTCTGCCGGCTGTGTCGGTGCCTGTGCGCCAATCGGCCGCCAGCAATCTGCCGCAGGGGCTGCAGCTGGTGGGCCGCTACATGGACGAGGGCACTCTCCTCGCCGCCGCCCGCTTGCTGGAGCAGGCCTTCCCCCGAGCTCACACCCTGCGCCCTCCCCTCGCCTGAACACCCCCGCGTAGGTCCGCGCCTCACACCTCCATTCCTCTGTTCTGAACCCACAGTCACTTCAACCACAATACACGCTCCGAGCGCTTATCTCATCGCCAGTCTGCGGGCCACGCAAGGCTCCGCACCGTGGCGAGGGAGGAGAAGAGGCACAGGAGAGGGGCTCACTATCAACGAAGTCGACACAAATCATGGCCTCACCTCTTTTCCGGTGGAAAGTCGTCGGTGTGGTTTTGCTGGCTCGTCGACACAAATCAGGGCGGCAGCACTGTGGCCTTGCTCTCTTGCGGGGGCCATATCACTCACTCCTAACACAAACACCAAACTACACACCACTCACTGAACACACGATGCCGAGACTGTCAGGACACGTAAATGTGGAGGCGCTCTCCGCCCAGAACCGCGAGAAGGCGTCCGCCATGGGCTCTGGCACTCCTCGCCCAGAAATTCACTCCCTCGCCTTTGCCTCCCGCTTCACCGACAAGGACATCCCCAAGGTACCATACCCTTTACCTCCTACACCAGCGCTGCTGCTGTGGACTCACGCTGACCTGTGGATTGGTTAGTATGAGATGCCCGAGTCGTCCACGCCGGCCAACGCCGTGTACCAGCTGATCAAGGACGAGCTGGAGCTGGAGGGCAAGCCCATCCAGAATATGGCCACCTTCGTCGCCACGTGGATGGAGCCCGAGGCCGAGAAGCTCATGACCGAGAACCTGGGCAAGAACTTTGTCGACAAGGTACCACGACTTTCCTACTCACTCGGGAAACAGTGAGAAACATTCGGGACTGAACTGACATATGTGTGTGTACCGTAGGAGGAATACCCGCAAACGGTGGAGGTCCAGGATCGGTGCGTGAACATGCTGGCCCGCCTCTACAACGCCCCCAAAGACGGCAAGCCGACCGGTACCAGCTGCGTCGGCTCCTCAGAGGGTGCGTCCTCCTCACTGTTGATCCCCCTTAGGTGATATAGTCCCTAACCGCTAAGGCGGGATGCGTAGCCATCATGCTTGGGTGCCTGGCCGCCAAGTTCAGGTGGAGGAAGAAGATGCAGGCACTCGGCAAGCCCACCGACAAGCCCAACATTGTGTTTGGCACCAACGCCCACGGTACGGACTCAGCAGAGCAGGTGTAGGTTTTCTGGGCGGATACTCACATACGGCCTGCCAATGCGCAGTGGTGGTCAAGAAGTTCGCCCGGTATTTCGACGTAGAGCCGCGAGCGGTGCCCATCCACGACACCACGCATTACATGATGGAGGCCAAGGAGGCCGTCTCCTATGTCGATGAGAACACCATCTGCGTATTCTCCATCCTCGGGTCCACCTTCACCGGGCACTTCGAGAAGGTCAAGCTGCTCAGCCGCGAGCTCGATGTCCTCGCCAAGGAGAAAGGGTACACACACACTCGACACACACACACTCGACACACAACTGACTGGGGTGGTGCAGGATTGATGTGGACATCCACGTGGACGCGGCGTCGGGCGGGTTCGTGGCGCCGTTCGTGTTCCCCTACCTGGAGTGGGACTTCCGCGTGTCGCGGGTGAAGAGCATCAACGTGTCGGGCCACAAGTACGGCCTGGTCTACCCCGGCATCGGGTGGATTGTGTGGCGCGACGAGAAGGACCTGCCCGAGGACCTGGTCTTCCACCTGGACTACCTCGGCGGCGACGAACCCACCTTCAACCTCAACTTCTCCCGCAGCTCGCTCGGCGTGCTGGGCCAGTACTACAACTTCCTGCGCCTCGGTCGGGTACGACTTGCGCAACCTCTTCGGTGCTTGAACACAAGTTGTCGTTGATGGCCTACGTGCGCTCACACACACACACACACACACACACACCCAATACAGGAGGGCTACAGCGACGTGATCACGTCGTGTCTCGAGGGCGCGCGGTTCCTGTCGTTCCTGCTCAAGGGCACGGGCTACTTCGATATCCTCTCGGAGATCCACCGGCAATACAACGAGGGCCTCCCACTCGTGTGCCTGCGCCTGAAGGCCATCGAGGGCGGCAAGCTCAACTTCGACGAGTACGACATCATGCACACCCTCAGGCAGAAGGGCTGGGTCGTACCGGCCTACAAGCTGCCGCCGGCCCTGGAGAGCAAGACCATTCTGCGCATCGTCGTGCGCGAGATCCACACCAAGAGCATCCTCGAGAAGCTGGGCTCCGACCTGGTCACGGCCTACGAGGCTCTCTACGAGCGCCACGGCGCCACGAGCCCCACGGCGCCGCGCGCTGCTCCGGCCATGGAGACCAAGTCCGGGGAGCGCAAGGAGGCGACCGACGAGGAGAAGGCCAAGGGCAAGGTCGACGAGGAGACCTTTACTTCGGTGTGCTGATGATTGCTGCCGCGAAGGCCAGGCCTGTCACCACTTGACCACCACCCGCGCGGCATCCGCCACGCGCTGTGTTACGCCCAGAGGGCTCACACTGACAACCGCAAATTCTCCTACCAGCTCTTCGCCTATCTCTCCTCCCTCCGCGCTGTCGGCGCGGGTCAGTGCCTCATAAAATACGTTCTCGGCAAAGTACCCGTTGGCATAGCTCCGCCCCAAGAACTTGCCCGCGAAGTAGACGTCGCAGCTCTCCACCTCCTGCATTTCCATTCAACAACAAACACGCAACATAAGCAACCCCAAACAAAGAACACAGTGATGGGTGAAG
>LQHA01000506.1:0-10234 GCA_001567625.1 Acanthamoeba polyphaga | reverse complement strand
GTTGTGCACACGACACAACATGACACGACACACACGCACACACGACACAAGGCTACCTTCAGGGAAGTATTCGGCGACGTGACCGGAGCGGCGCGAGATGGCATCACCGCCCACGCGCGCTTTTTCCCACGCCTGTGCCACTTTGGTGAGTGTGTGCCGTGTGCCGTGTGTGTCGTGTGCTGTGTGTCGCGCGTGTGCTGTGCGTGCGATTGTTCGAATGCAACGCGGGCGGGAGAGGGGGGGGAGGTACCATGGGCGATCGGTCCGTGTGGAGGATGAAGACGTCGTCGTAGTACTTCTTCTTGTAGTACTGCCGATCGCCCGGTCCTCGCACGGAGAGCTCGAATCCGCCGATGAAGTACACCTTGCTGCCCACCAACGTCGCCTTTGTGTGCGTGCGTGCGGTGCGTGTCGTGCGTGTGCGATGGTGACGTCAGCAAGCTACCGGGGACGGCGCAGCGGCACGCGTCGTACGGTGTGATTGGCCCGCGGCGATGGCGGGTCGCCGGCCACGGAGCACTGGCTCCACCGGTGCGTCGCCAGGTCGAAGCTGTAGAGGCGGTTGTTGTAGTGCAGGTGGCCGCCCGTGCCGCCCCACACGAGGAGCCGGTTGTCGACGAGCGTGGTCGAGTGGAAGAAGAAGGCCGGCGGGGGCACCGTGCCGTTGTCGCCACCACCATCGCCGCCGCCGCCGCCGTCCACCACTTCCACTTCGCTCCACGTCTCCGTCTCTGTGTCGAAGCAGTGCACCGCCGCCACCGACTCGTCCCCTGCGTGGCCCACGCCGTTGAGCGCACCGCACACACGCACAACACAACGCGCGCAAGACACGCACGCGCGCGGTTGGGTGTGTGCCTGAGGTGCGCCGTAGATGTAGATGAGGGAGCCCACGAGCGTGGCCGAGTGGAAGGCGCGGGCCACGAGCCCATCGGTGGAGAAACGCCAGCGGCCGGTCGTCACGTCCAGCACCAGCATCTCTGAGCTGCAGGCGTGTCTGTGTGCGTGTGTCGTGTCGTGTGTCGTGTGCCACGTCAGCACACACGACACATGCACGCACACAGAGGGGGGAGGGAAGAGGGAGGGAAGACCGGTCATCTACGCCGCCGTAGATGAAGCAGCGTGACCCGACGAGCGTGGCAGAGTGGCCCTCGCCAGGTGGCCATGCACCGCCATTGTCTTCCTCATCACGATCCTCCTCTACACGATCTTCATCGTCATCATCTTCTTCCACCGGCAGACGCAACCGCAGGCGCTGCCAGGGACAGGTCTGCCTGCCCACGCCAGGAATCTGTTCCTCATCCATGGGCAGCGCGTCTTCATCTGCCGCTGGCACCACTGAGGCGTCCTCCATCACTTCGTGCTCCATCTGTGGCTTTGGTTGATTTTGTTTCAATTTTAAAATTGAATTAAAATTGATTAATCAACGAGAGCTCTGATGTATTTACAAATCGGTTGAAGTAGCATGTACAAGGGTGCAAGGTTGTGTCAGGAGAGGATGCAGGTGCTGTTGCGTTGATACTTCTCGGCCTGTCTTAGATTGCGAACGCCATCGTTTGTCGAAAGGACGGCCGCGTCGATGTGCGCCTCAATGGAATCGACCATCGGCCGCTGCTCGAGCGTCAAGGCGAGCAAGTCGTTGAACATGCCGTTGATCTGCTGCACGTCCGCACAGATGGTCGCAATGGCGTCGTCTCGCTCCTCCACAACCAGCGCCATGTGGTTGATGTCGCCCCACGTCGGCTGCTGGCGCTGCTCAAGCATCTGGATCTTATCGTTCGCTCCATTCGCCCGTACGGCCGCCATCTCGATCTCTGTCTCTTGTCTCCTTCGTTTCTTCTTTGCTCAACCAGCTCTCCCTCTTCCCCCTTTGTAATCGCAGCAGATTTCACTTCTTGGCCCAAACAGCTTGGTGAGATCGATTCCTTGAAGGCCGTTCCTGCTTCTGTTTCGCGCCAGAAGCCACGTCAGCAAAAAGAAAGCGAAAGAAACATCAAAGGAAAGTAAAAAGAAGATCAAAATATGCAAAGAATGAAGATCGGCGGAGTAGGTCGACCTCGCGCAGGCAATTTCGATCTGTACAAGATAGAAATCGAGGAGTCGTGATTTGTAATCGATCCGTCGAATCACGCGTAGGAGGGTTCAAGCTCATGCCTGGAGAGGAAAACGTGAAGATGGAGACCGGCGCGGCAGATGGCGAAATCCGATCCACCTGGCCGGCACAGCTCGCGTTCAAGCTGGGCGCCAGGAAGAAGGCCCACTTCGTTGCCGGGCCGGTCAGGATAAAGGTGGGCAGCAATGACGAAGAAGGCGTGCTCGAATACACTGTCCACACGTGCCCAGCTCGCCTCGTCCCGGAAATGGTACCCCGATGCTTCAATCTCGATTTTCAAAACATTTCACGATTTCATTGATCCTGATCGATTGCCATCGTGGCTCGTTGGTGCCACACGCACTTGCTCACATGCACGGTGCAGAAACGAATATTTCCAGAGTCGGCAGAGAAGATCGTCGCGAGTAGCGGGAAGGTGTACGTGGTGATCACCTTCCAGCCCAGCCGGACCGACCTCGTCGACTGGAGCGACGACGCGGCACAAGACAAGGACCTCCTTCTTGAGAATGTACGCGCCTCGCTCCTCTCAAACCTGCGCACAAGCGTCCTCTGACGCACGCACGCGCTCTTCCCGCACACGCACCACACACGCAGTTTGTGGCGTGGGGCAGGAACGTGTGCGAGCAGCTGCGCAGAGACGGACACTGGGCCGACCTCTCCGATCCCTGCAGCGGTCACCCGGTGCGCACGCACATCTCGTGTTGCGTGTCGTGTGGGTGTCTGCTAACTCCGGCAATTCATCAGGTCATCGGCGATCGAGGCGGGCTGACCTACTGCGACACGAGCGGCATCGAGCTGCTGCTCCCCTACGATCGCATCCAGGTTCGTCCCTTCGCCTTAAAGTAGACGTGAGCAAGTAAGGTCTTGCAAAACTCATCGCTTTGGATCCACTTCATCTTCGTCGTCGTCGTCAGGTGGGCAGTTGCGAGGTGGTGTCCCATCCCCAGTGGCGAACGGCAGTCTACCCCGCCACCCTCTTCACCTCTGCTCCCTACGAACTTCTGCAGGCGGCGCTCCTCGCCTACTCGCACCTCATCACCCCCGCCGCTGCCTGCCCCGATCCTGTGCCGAAGCACGCGTAGGCCACGCGTCAACACAACATGTCCATCTCGTGTACACTATCAACAAAGACGCCCTACAACACGCGAGGCTCAGCCGACCACGGCCGGCGCGGCCGGGGCACCGTCGGCGGGCTTGGTGGGCGAGGGCTGCTGCTGCTGCTGGTTCTCTGAACCGGCCTGCTGCTCCCTCCTGCGCCGCTTCTTCCTCCGCTCCTCCCTCGACTCCTTGGTGCTGCCCTCCGCGCCCTCCTCTCTGCTTTTTCGCTGCGCACGAGAGGTCGGTCAGTCCCCCATTCTGTGCGTGTCGTGTCGTGTGTGTGTCGTGTCGTGTCGTGCGTGCGTGCGTGCGTGTGTCGTGCGTGTGTGTGTGTCGTGTTACCTTGTGCTTGTGTCGGTGCTTCCGCTCTTTGTCTCGTCGTTCGCCGCCCTCGGCGCCGGGCTCGGTGGCACCGCCGCCGCCGGGCGTTGGTGCGGCTGAGCCGCCATCCGCCGCGGGGCTGATCACGCTGCCGTCGGCCGCCACCTGCTGGTCGCGGTGCTTCTTGCGGTGCTTCCTGTGCTTGCGCTCCCCTCGCCCTTCCCTGTCCTTGTCCCTGTGCTTCTTTCGTCGCCGCCTCTCCTACACGCAGCCGCGTGTTGTGAGCACACGACACACGACACGACACACGGCACATGGCACGACACGCACGGCACGTGCCGGGCTGCAGGGGAGGGGAGAGGGGTTACCTCCAGCTTGCCTGGTTCGAGGGTGAGGCCTTTGAGGAGCTCCTGGCCCAAGGGGGCGAGGGCGAGATCGTCATCGTCCTCCACGATGGGCCACTCATCGAGAGGAAACAGGGCACGCAGCCCGAGGGCCGGATTCTTGTCTGTTTCGTTGCCCATCACGGGCAGGTGCCTGATGTAGGGCTCAAAGGTGGGCGGGATCTTGTCCCTATCCTTCAGCAAGCCGCTGAGCTTGTAATGTTCGATCAGATTGACCGCCCCGGTCAGCTGCGGACGCACTGAAGAGATGATCGATTGAATCCACAGGAGGTAGGATTAAAATCAATGAATTTACAGAAAAATAGTCCCTTTTCTATACAAGCAGGCAGCTCGTGTGTAAATACCATTCCCACGAAGGAGATAGTGGGGTCCAGCACTCGCCGAACCCACAACCGCAGCATTCGGGGCGCTCATCGTTGGAAGAGGGGCGGCCATCTGTACGCCGCACGCCAACAAATAAAAAAGAAAATCAAAATCAAAGTTCAGCAAAGGAAATCTGTGTTTTCCTTTCTTTTCCTTGCCAACGAAAAGTTGATTTTTTCTTTTCTTTATTCTTCTTTTGTTCTTCAACTCTTCTCTGCGCCGTTTCTCCGACTGCGTTGCGATTGTTGGTGCCATCTTCATCTTTCCGGTCCTCGGTAGTATACACACATCATGTACGGGCCAACCTTTGATCCTTCGACGCTGTTCATTCAATCTGCAATTTGACCCTGCAGTCTTCACTCTACTCTCGTTACGGGACAAATTTCGTATTCAATTTCGCTTCGGCTCAATCGTTCGATCGTTTCCATTCAATTCCATTCAATCTGATCTCATGCATGGCCTTTGCTTTCAGTCATCTTCCACCAAGATTTTTCTTTTCTTGAATCTCCTCTCATTACGTCCAATTTCTGCATTTTCGTTCTACTTGCATAAAGAAGAAATGGGAGACGTAGAGACCACTGCCGATGCGCCTCTCAAGCTGAGCGCGCCCGCCCCTCACCCGGACCTCCTCCTGGGCCAATCCATCGAGGTCGACCTTGGCAATCTCACCGGCTACGATTACCAGCCCCAGGACCTCTCCGCCTTCTCGTACGTTCGGGCCTCCATTTTCTTATTTCTTTCCATTTATTTTTTTCATTTATTTATTCATCTCCTGCATTTGTTTTATGCAAATATTTTCCCCTAATTTATTGATTCATTCGTTAATGCAACAACAACGTTCATTCGTTAATGCAACAACAACAACAAAAAAAAAAACGCAGTGAGAAGGGCACGAAGGCCTACTTGGACGAGACGGGCCGCGATGCGGTGCAGCTCCTGTTCAACAAACTGCTGGGCCTCCCCACCCACCGCACGCAGGAGGGCGACGTGCTCGCGCAGCTGCCGCGCCCCACCACCCCTCTCCCCCGCGAGAAGCACGTACGCGTCGCCACACCGCCCTGTGACCGAGCAATCGAGCAATCGAGCAATTGGCCCCGCTCACCACCTTCTGTTCCATATATGCGTGTCGTGCGGCGTGTGTCGTGCCGCGTGTGTCGTGTCGTGCGCGTGCGGTTGTGTGTGTGGTTGGGTCACATGCGCAGATCCCCAAGCCCAAGCCGAAGACCAAGTGGGAGCAGTCGCTGCCACGAAGGGCATACAGAAGCGCAAGAAGAACAAGCTCGAGTGGGACGAGGTGCGTCGCGCGTCATTTCCCATCGCTGCTGCGGTCCGCTCACATCTTCTTTGTCGTTTCGCTTTCTCTCTTCTGCAGACGCACCAGGACTGGCGGCGCGCTCACGGCTACCAGCGGGCCAACAGGTCCGAGGAGTCCAACTGGTACGCCCCCCTCCCTACCGTGTGTCGTGCGTGTCGTGTTGTGTGCGTGTCGTGTCGTGTTGTGTGCGTGTCGTGTCGTGTCGTGCGCGTGCCGTGCGGTAGTTGGAGCTGACTCTGTTGGGTGCGTGTAGGGTGGTGGAGGTGAAGGGCAACGAGGCCAACCCGCACGACGACCCGTTCACCAAGGTGGAGAAGGAGAAGAAGGATCGGGTCAAGAAGCAGAGGCAGAACGAGATGCGAAACATGGCCGCCTTCGCCAAGGCCGACGAGAAGAAGAAGGGTACCTTCCCCCCCCCCCCCACCACCCTCATCTCATCATCATCCACTTCATCAACTCACCACCTTCTTCATCATCATCGTCGTCGTCGTCGTCATCGTCAACGCAGGTCTGGCGGGTTCGATCCAGCACGTGAACAAGTCGACGGCGTCGCTGGGCAAGTTCAACGAGCGGCTGCCGGGCGAGCAGAAGGACCCGTACCAGCGCGGCAAGAGGAAGTTCGACGACCTGGCCTCGAGCGGCGGCCTGGCGAACGAGAAGGAGCGGGGGATGAGCGTGCTCAACAAGATCCTGGGCCGGGAGACGACCGAGCTCAACACCGACCGAGCCGCCAAGCTGGCCCTCCCGCACGAGGCCAAGAAGCAGAAGATGGCCGACCGAAAGGCCGCCAAGGGCACCGGCAAGGGCAAGGGCGGCGGCAAGGGCCGAAAGATGACCAAGAAGTAAAAAAAATACATTTTTTCTTCCCCAGCTTTCTATGGACTGCGGGGGGGGGGGTGATCGACTGAGCCGACCCTATATGGTGGAAGTGAGTTGGCGAAGCGGCGTGAGCGCTGACTGCGTCTCCTCCAGGCGCGCTTGATGTGTCGGAACGGCTCCACGCCGTAGAGTCTACGGCAGGCGGCCCAAGCTTGCGGCCGACAGCACTCCGCTTTTGTCTGGGTTGCTGGCGGAATTCCTCCTGGCCAAGGGGTCACGGCGCCGCATAAAACGATCCTCTCTACAGCTCTAGTCCCTCATTCATACCAACACAGCACCCCCAACACAACTCTCACAACCATCTCCAACTTCATCAGCAACTCCAACTCTTCACTACTACAATGGCCGAAGGACTGAAGGTGAGGTTCACATACAAGCCCGACTGGAGCTCGACCCCCGAGGAGTACTGGGTGGTGGCCAATCCGGCATGCCCGACAAGTGGAAGCAGGACCCGTCGACCCCGCTCACCGACGTCCTGCAGTCCTTCGACATCTTCAAGGGACACGGCCAGTCCGGCCAGGCCCCGAAGGCCGACCTCCTGTGCGCCTCACATCTTTTTTTTTTGTGCGCGTGTCGTGCGGTGGTGTGTCGTGTGCGTCGTGTGCGGTGTGACTCACGCCATGATCGGTGCACACCTTACAGTAAGGTGTTCGGGACGACAGACAACGACGCGGTGATCCGAAAGATCCTGTCCGAGGGCGACTGGCCCAAGGAGAAGGGCTTCACCTTCACCCAGCACAAGAACCAGAAGACCATGAAGAAGGAGAAATAAGAGTCTTGAGGACAGAGACCTCAGACACTTCACTCCAAATACAAAGAAAAAAACAGTTCATACAACAGAGAGCCCTCATCTTCACTTAGAGCCCCTCATCTTTTGATTGCACTCAAGTGGGTCGTTGTTGTTCTCATCTTTTGTGTCTGTAGAGAATAAGAAAGGGTCAAAATGGCAAAAATTACAGTGTTCGGGGGAGCCCCGCGGGACCTGATGGCCGTCCGGGGTGGCTGCCCTCACCCGTTCTCGCTGCATCCGGGTGAGCTGCAGCTCCTTCGGCTCGGTCGGTTCGTGATGGGACTCATCGTCGTCGTCGTCGTCTTCTTCTTCTTCTTTGTCGTCGTTGTGTTTAGCTGGGGCGCTAGTCCTCCTTCTGCGCGACGTCGTATCGGGCGATGGCCTGCCGCACTTGCCGTCGGTCGAGCTTGCTCGCTCGACGTCGCGCCCGCTGGCTCCCGCCCACCGCACCAACTTCGTCGTTGTTGGGTCCGCCGCCGCCGCCGCCGCCATCGACACGGCCGTCCTCTCTGTTGTCGCCCTCGTCTTCATCTTCATCGCTGCTGTCGTCTTCGCCTTCGTCTCCGCTGCTCGCGGCTGCGGCGACCACGGCCGCGTTGTGTTCGGCGCGCAGAGTCGCTGTGCGCTGGCGCACGGCGGCGGTCGGCCATGGCGGCACCGACTCTTGCAGGCCCGCCAGGGTCCTGAGCCGCTGCTTCTCCTTCTCCCGCTCGTCCACCGCTGCACCCACGATTCGCGTCAGCCCACACCACACACACACACACGCGCGCGCGCACACACGACACACACAACCGCACACGCACGCACGCACGCACACGATGACACGAGCGCGCGTACTTTCTTGCGCCGTCCGGCATCCGGCGAGACCGATGACCACCCGGCTGTCGCGCTCCTCCGCGCGCTGGCGGATGAGTTGCTTGGACTTTCCGCCCTTGTTGGGCGCGGAGATGGTCCGTTGTCGCTTGTCCTCCGCCAGCTGCAGCAGGCTCGTCCTGTTGGCCGCTGTCGCCGTCGCCGCCACAAAATAGGAATCGACCGACGTCGACGAGTTGATCTCTGTTTGCGACACGACCGCACACACCATCAGCACGCCGCCGCACACGCACACACGCACGACCGCACACACACACACACACACACCTTTCGGGGAGTGGTCGCTGGGCTGCAAAACTTTGTCGTCGAGGTACTTGAGGGCCTCCTCCTCGCGTTGCTGGCACTCGCTCGCCGTGGTGTCCATTTCGAGACCCTTGAGGTACTCGAACGCCGAACAGAACACGGTCAGGTAGTACCCGCCCTGCGAGGCAACAAGTCCGCGCCACCGATCAGTCACCGCCGCCACTGTGTGTCGTGTCGTGTCGTGTCGTGTCGTGTCGTGTCGTGTCGTGTGCCGTACCTCGCCGTTGAGCTGCTCGGGGTCGCAGAGTCCCCAGAGGTACTCAGAGACCAGGAGCGGGTCCTTCAGGTTGGCTCTCGCCACCACATACAGGAAGATCTGCCACACACACACACACACACACCACACAGCCCCCGGAGAATGTGTCAGTTGCGCACGCGCACATGGGGACATTGTCTGTTGCGGGTTGCACGTGTGTCGTGTCGTGCGTGTGTCGTACGGGAAAGAAGTCGTCAGCCGAGAGGAAAATGGCTGTTCGGTGCTCCCCCTTCTTGCCCCGGTTCCTCTCGTAGTTGAGCTACACAAGCGAACAAGGTCAGTGTGCGCACGACACGACACGATCAACGACACACCGCAGATGGGCGAAACCGGGCGGGGAAGGAAGGAGGGTACGGTGGAATAGACGGATTTGGCGGCCGCGAGAACGGCCGCGAGAAGCTTGCCCGGCATATCCCACTCGTCGAGGGCCTGCAGCTCGGCGATGGCATGGGCCCACCCGCTTGACGACACGTGCTCCTCCTGTTGTCGGACGCAATGAAGAATTAAAAACATTAAAAAAAACAAAAACAAATGTAAATAAGAATTAATATCTAAGAAACATATAAATATATGAATAAATAAAGGTTTTTAAAATAAATAATGAGTGGTAAATGAGAAGGTTGGGTACCGAGATGCCGAAGAAGGACTGTGGCTTGGTGGAGGCGGCAGCGACCTTCCGCTTGAGGTGCATCTCCTCCTCCCTGCACGAGTCCATCACCGTTTGTGAGTGTGAGCATGCGTGTCGCGATGCCATAGTTTGCGTCGTGTGCGCGCTATCACGGCCTGCGTTGGTGGTGTTTGAGGGGAGGGGAACACGCACTTGGTGGGTTTCTTGAGGCAGGCCACGATACGGTCGCGGAAGCGCAAGACGAGCGCGCGCTCCAGGGAATTTTCGATCACCGACGACAGGGAGAGCTCCTCGTGCGCAAGCGATTGCTGGTTGGTCACACAGCACACCCGTGCGCCGGTACGGTAAGTAAACAGTGTCGCACACGCACACGCACCACCGCACACGCACGACAGTTCCCGTGTAGAGGAGCTGCGAGAGAGAGCGCGTACCGCAGCGGCCTCCACAGTGAGCTTGGCTAATTCGCCGGCGTGCCTCTCAATGATGTAGGCACGCATGTCGTCCATGAATTGGCGCACCTGTCAACAGTAGAGGGGGGGGAATGAGCGACATGGGCACGCCGTGGCGTAAAGGGTGATCGTCGGGTGGGCGGCGGCGGCGTACGTTCATGACGAGCGTGGCGGGGTTCTTTTCAAGCACCGCGAAGTTGCTGCAGAACTGCTTCAGCGTTCGACCCTCGGGCGTGTGGACGTCCAAGATCATGCTGTGCACAACGACAATCATCGCGTTAGCAGCACGCACACGCACACGCACACGCACACGCACACGCACACACACACACACACACAACGCAACGATTGTTGATGGTGCGGGAGACGGTGTACGAGTCGATGGCGTTCTCCAGCCGCTGCTGTTCGGTGGTGCCCAAAATGCTGTGGAGCTTCTTGGCCTGCC
>LQHA01000505.1:0-10234 GCA_001567625.1 Acanthamoeba polyphaga | reverse complement strand
AAGCGACAAGGAGCATTTCGCAGGGCTGTTTGACGGGCACGGCGGGAAGAGGTCCGCCGAGATTGCCGCGTCGTGCTTTTATCGGTTCGCCGCACCACCACCACACTGTGGTAGTGTTTTTGCTGACCGCTGACGACTTCCCAGATATTTGAGCCGACACTGGGAGTCGACGAACGATCCCAAGCAGGCGCTCATCAACACCTTCAAGCAGGTGCGTGCCCAGTGCGTGCTTGTGCGATCGTGTTTGATACTAACTGTGACGCGACGCATCGCACATCGCACACCGGCAGGTGCACGGCGATATTGACGCGAAGCGAGTAGATGACGGAACGGCGGCGCTGGTGGCCTGGGTGAGGGATTCGACCCTCATTGTCGCCAATGCCGGCGACTCGCGCGCGGTGCTCGGGCGCGGCGGTGGCCGGGCGCTGGCCATGTCCGAAGACCACAAACCCGAGAATCCTGCCGAGAGCCAGTCCATCCGCGACAAGGGCGGCTTCGTCACCGAAAACAGCCGGGTGTGCGGCATCCTTGCGTTGTCGCGCGCTCTGGGCGACTGCGAGCTTCAGGAGTGCATCACCTGGATGCCCGAAGTCAGGTACACACCACACACCACGTTCCACACCACACACAACGAAAGCGGGCTGGTTGTTGCGCTAACGCAGTAATAACACACACTACAGGACTGTTGAGTTGACGGAGGAGGACACGCTGTTGATTCTCGCGTGCGACGGCGTGTGGGACGTGCTCTCCAACGAGCAGGCCGTGGCCATCGCCGAGGCTCAACCGACTGCTGCGCGCGCTTCGATCGCACTGCGGGGTATGTTCGCCCACGCGGCTTTGAGGTCCCCTTGGCCATTTGCTCACGCGGTGCTCTCGTGTGATCAGATGCGGCGTACTGCATGGGCTCGACGGACAACATCTCGGTCATTGTGCTCCGCTTCAACGAGAACAACACCACCCCACTGGACTGAAGCTATTGATGGAGGCAAGGCAATGCAAGAGAAGAGAAGAAGGATTAAATGAAATCAACAAACAAATATGATCCGTTGCATTCTTGATTTCTTTCATTTCATTTCTAGTTTTCGACTCGAGTAGCGGAGAGGATGGAAGCTGCAACAAAGCAGCAAGAAGATGCCGTGGTTGCAGGAGGCGCGAATGGGCTGGAGGCACTGCCAGAGGAGCTGCTGGTGTACGTCCTCACATTTCCATCACCGCCCGATCTGCGGGCGCTGGGCCAGGTCTCGAAATCGTGGAGGATGCGGCTGCAGGCCAACGATGCCGTGCTCTGGCGTCCGCTGGCGCTCCACCTCTGGACCAGCACTCCCAACACAGCGAGCCCTCAGTCCCACTCCTCTTCGTCATCTTCTGCATCTCCATCATCTTCATCTTCATCTTCATCTCCTGAAATGGAGATGGAGCGGCTGAAGCAAGCCATGGACCAGGAGCACGGCCCGAGCACCGCACCGTGGTGCCGCTTCCATCGGCTGCTCGAGCTCATGGAGCGCAACTGGGCTCAACTGGCCTTCACGCCCCGGCACTGGTACCACAACCGGGCCGACGCCCTGACGGTGCGCTACACCGTCGAGGAGCTGGTCAAGTGGGACGAGACGCACGACGACGAGAACGAAGAGCCCGAGGGCTGGGACAAGAGCAGCGTCAACGCGCTCGCCGTGGACGCCGGCGGCCGCATCGTCACCGGCGGCGACGACGGCAGCGTGCGCGTGTGGGACGCCCGCGGCAGCCTGCACGGCTCGTACACTGATGAGTGGAACTGGAACTCGATTTCGTGCGTGTGCCATAACGACCAGGTACGTGGCGGCTAATGATGGCTGCTCTCACACGGAGAACTGACGCCTACGTGCGTGTCGTGCATGTGTCGTGTGTGTCGTGTCGTGTGTAACAGATCGTTGTGGGCGCCTACTCGGATCGGCCGGTGGCCTCGAAGACCTGCGTGCTGGTCTGGGACCTGGCCACCGGCGAGCAGAAGCAGCGGATCCCGTGCGCCGAGGAGGTCAAGGACCTGGCCCTACGCGCGCCGTTCCTCGTCGGAGGTACGCCTGGAGCCGCAGAGCCGCAGCGCCTCGATTGGCCGACCTGCAGACTAACCTGTATTTTTCGACCGAAAAAAACGACGCAGCCTGTGGCGACGTGCTGTGCTGGGACCTCAACACGGGCGAGGTGGTCCAGACGCTCGAGTGCAGCTACCCGATGGAGCAGATCGAGTTCCACCCCACCGACCCCAATATGCTCCTCACCGGCTCCATCTACCGCAACAAGGTCTGGCTGTGGGACGTGCGCGTGTCCAAGAAATAGTGCGATCCCGCCCACCTCGCGCGCTACCGCGCACACACGCACACGCACGCACACGCACAGGCACACGATGGCTGACCTTTACGGCGGACACAGTGTTGGTAAGGCCACGCTGGGCGAGAACCTGTCGCCTCCGTTTGCGTTTGACGACAGCAGGCTCGTGGCGGGCGAGGTGGAGGAGATCGGAGAGGGCGGCGCGGTGCGGGTCTGGGACTTGCGCAACCTCGCCAAGCCGCTACTCACCCTCCGTGAGCCCGCCAACGGCGGTACGCCGCCCGCCCACTCGTGGCCTTGTGGTGGTGTTTCCCTTTGTGCGCTTGGCTCACAGACTCGCGCTATATCACAACAGAGAGCACGGGCGACGTCTACGCAGTCCAGTTCCACAACGACATCATCGTGTCGTCTCACGAGGTCGGCGGCATTCGTCTCTGGTACACGTCAACATCAAACCAAAACACACAACACACCACACCACACACATGGGCTCATCGCTGTGTGCGCGTGTCAGGTCCATGGCCGACGGTACCCTGATCGGCGAGGACGACAGCCTCCCCCTCATCAGCCGCATTGTCGTCGACCGAGGTACCTTCTAGTCTGGTTTTGGGTGTTAGAGTGTTGTGGGGCTGACCCCTAACCTTCCACTCTGCCCTGGGTGCAGACGAGGGACGATGCTTCCTCGGCGGCGATGACGGCGGCGTCTTCTTCATCGACCTGCACCGCGAGGCGAGCGAGTGGCGAGAGAAGGAGGGGGCCAGGGGTAGCGGCGGCAGCAGGAGGAGGTCGACGGGCCGACCGCTCGGGGACCGTGTGCGCGTTGTCCAGGCGCCGGTGCCCACCGGCGGTCCGCTCGGCTTTGCTGACCTCACCGGCCTGCAGGTGACGCGCCGCGGCGTGGCCGCCGCCTTCCGCGACAGCTCCGTCCGCTTCTACGACTTTGCGCCCTTGCTGGTCGAGGAAGACCTGGTGGTCGTAAGCAAGCCCGATGATCCATCATCACCCGCCACCTCATCCACCAGTTCCTCCTGATCACCGCCTTCGGCTTTCTCTTCCATAAAAAAAGAAATAAAAATAAAAATAATAAAATATTTGAAATGCATTATAAAAATAAATAATAAATAAATTACGATCACGAGGGCGCGGAGAGGTGCGGGAGGTCCTTGAGCCGGCGCACGACCTCGCCGAACGTGGGCCGCGCGTTGGGGTCGGCCGCCCAGCAGTCTTCCATGAGCTCGCGCCACGCCGGCGGCACGAACGCCTTGCTCATCTGCGGCCGGGTGCCCTCGTGCACCACCCTTTGCCACACCGTGTCAGACCACCGCACACGCACCACCGCACCACCGCACGCGCACACACGCCACACAGCGTGGGGAGCAGGTCTGTACCGGAGGAGGTGTAGGCGGTGTCGCTTGCCGCCGCCGTAGCTGACAGGGTCGTGCTTGGGGTAGGGGTAGGTGTAGGGGTTGAACAGCTTCCACAGCAGAATGCCGAACGAGTACACGTCCATCTTCGTGCTCTGTGGGCTGCGCACGTGCAACTCGGGGGCCATGTACTCGGTGGTGCCCACGTGTATGTTGTCCGCCTCGCTCTCCTTCACCGCCGTGCCAACTGTTCGACACGGCCACACACGGAGAGAGAGTTAACTTGCGTGGTGGAAACAACACAACCGGTTGTGGCCAGAGAGGGGAGAAGCCCGTACAATCGGCTATCTTACACGACTTGAAATCTTTCGTCTATGGCCGTACGAAGAAGAAACACGGTGAGCGCAATGGTGTGTGCGTGCGTGCGTGTGCGTGTGCGTGTGCGGTAGTGCGTGTGCGTGTGCGTGTGAAAGGTGTACCAGCAGGATGTTGCCGAGCTTCAGGTCGCGGTGGATCACGCCTCGCGAGTGCAGGAAATGCATGGCGCTAGCGATCTGGGTGGCCCACCGCTTGCAGTGCTCGAGCACGAGCCGACGCGAGAAGCGCTCCACGGCCTGAGACAGGTTGATGTGCAGCCGCTCCATCACGATGAATATGTGGCTCTCGCTCTCCAGCGCCCCGTAGAGCGATACGATGTGTGGATGCCTCGCCGGCCTGCCCCAACCATTGTCACCATTACCTGGTCAGCGGCCTGCCTGGTGGGCCAAGAAGAAGAAGAAGCTCTCAAGAATGCAGCGGCTTCCAGGTTCGTACCACCACATCTGCAGCTCCCTCTGAACACCCCGCGCGTACTGGCCCTTCTTCAGTTTGTTGATGGACTTGATCGCGACCGGAATGCCCATCCACTCGCCGCGCTTCACAGTGGCGAAGGCCTGCCAACCGACCAACCCACCGTCAGTACGACACACGACACGACACGCGCGCGCACAGGACACGCGTGACACACGATACGTACCCCGAAGCCGAGGAAGGGCTTTCCAAAGACCCTCACCTCGTTGCCGTTGATGGCCGCCCAGTCGCTGCCGGCCTCCACGACGCCGCCGCCGACGTCCGTCGTTTCGGTCCCTTGGTGCCCCTCGCTGGTGACCTCCCCATCGCCGGCTGCGGCGAGCTCGCCCGCCTCCGCCTCCTCCTGCTCACCCGCCTCGACTGCATCGACATCAACTTCTTCCTCCTCGCCCTTCATGATTTGATCCAGCGTGTGCCACTCGCCCTCGTCATCTTCGTCGCTCTCCTCGCCCAGGCCCAACGAGGCCTCGTTGTGTTCGTGCTCGGGATCCTTGGCTGCCGCTACTCGCCGCCGGCCGAGAGACTTGGCAGGCGCTGATGATTCATTGTCTTCGGAATGGGGCGAAATGCGGCGCAGATCGTTGAGGCTGCCGAGGTCCTGATCATCGCTCGTCCAAGCGTGGATCTTGTCCCACACGATGAAGGCCAGCTTCTTGCCTTTGCGCTGCAGGCAATCGGTCGCCCATTCCTCCTCATTCGCAAAATGCGTTTGGGTGGTGCGATCGAGAAGCTTGACGTCGAGGACGCGCTTTATGCCGCGTGGGGTCTCCTCCTTGCGCTCCTCGACGATCAGGGCGGCCACATGCACGGTGCGCTGGTGATCAGCGAATCGAAGCGTGCACTCGTCCGTCAACCGTCCATTTCGTATCAATTCGCTCAGGCTCCGCCCCACCACCAGATTCGATACCGAGACGAACGCGACAGTCGGTACGCGCACCACTTGAGCCTTCACCTCTCCCTTCATCCTTGCCCGTCTCCCCGTCTCGTGCCAATCTTGTTGGCGCGTTCTTGGCCTCAACGCGTTTCTGGCTGCCCCGTTTCCCGCCAAAATGATGGGGTCGTCGCAAACGTGTGGGCGTGTGCCGTGAGTGTCGTGACAGCAACTGCCGTCTGACCCGACGCCCTCCCCTCAAACGGTGTGGTTGTGTTTTTGTTGCTGTACAAGAAGACCCATTCGTTTAACAGGAGCTGAGCGCGTCGAACACGGCGATGGCGTTCTCGGCGGTGAGGTGCGCGCTGGCCGGGTTCGCGCCGGTCACCACCCGCCCGTCGACCAGCGAGAAGGCATCGAAGGGCTTCTCCGGCGCCACATAGCGGGCGCCCACCCGCTCGGCGCCCTCCTCGATCGTCTGCAGCCCGTCGGCCCGGATCCGCTCCAGCACGCCCAGCGCGCCCTCGCCCAGCGTCGTGAAGCCCGTCACCGTCTTCCCGTCGATGATCGACCTGCCCGTGGCCGCGTCGACCACCGCTGGCAGGATCGCCGGCCCGTGGCACACGGCCGCCACCACGCCGCCGCGGCGGTACACGTCGGCGGCGATGCCGATCAGCCCGTGCGCGGTCGGGTAGTCGTAGAGGGTGGCGTGGCCGGCCGACGCGTAGAAGAGGCCGTACTGCGACGGGTCGAGGTCGGCCGCCCTCCTAAGTTGACCCTGCAGCTGGGCGTTGAACGGGTGCGCGGGGTCGTGTAGTGCGTGTGCGTCGGCCTCGCCCAGCAGCGGCGGCTTGATCGAGTGCTCGTCGAGCCCATAGGTGCCAGTCTCCGAGGCGAGGTCCACCTCGAACCCGGCCGCGACCAGGGCCTCGAACGGGTGTAGCGCCTCGGTGTAGAAGAGGCCCGTCTTCGTCCCGTCGCTCCAGAACGGGCCGTTGTAGCTCGTGATCGCGATCAGCGCCTTACGCGGGAGTTGTGGGTGAGCCATCGCTTTATTGGTGATTATTATTATTATTCTGTTTGGCGATCGATGTTGATGTTGACGTTGATGTTGGACGTGTTTGCCTTCGAATGAGAATGGACAAGGTTGGTCACACGTGATAGCTTTTATGGTGTGGGCTACCGCCGAGAGAGTTGGGTAATCGCCTTGTGGGTTTATCGCCTTTGTGGTTGACGAAGAAAATAAATGGGAAAATATCATTTCCTTGGTTTTTCTTCTCCTGTTCGTGTGCGCCAAAGAACGGAGACGAAGTAGGTGGGCGATACAGGCGGGCAATGGACGTACTGTGGCGCGACGAATTCGAGGACGAGGGTGAGGGGGTTGAGGAGTCGGTGGTGGATGTTGCCCACGACTCATACGAAGAAGACGAAGGGAGTGAGGCGGTGCATGACGTGCTGCCGCTCGAGGTCACGCAGCACATTGTCAGCATGCTCGACCCGACCAGCCTCGCTCGGGCCGAACTCGTGTGCCGTGCGTGGCACTCCGCCTGCGCGTCGCCGTTCGTGTGGGAGACCGTCTTCCGGCGCCACTTCAGCTCCCGCCCCTCTGCCTCCGCCTCCGGTACCCCCCCCCCCCAAACCCTTTCTGTCGGTGTTTGCTCTTTTTCACTTCAAAGAATCAATGCCACACGTAGTGGACTGGCGCGAGCGCTGCGTGAAGGCGGCCATTGCGCTTCGTCGCTTGTCCTCCAGTACCAACCACGAACAGCGCCTGAAGGATATTATCAAGTACTGTCGTTTTCCGCACAATGACACGACACACGGCCTGGTGCGTCGACGGACAATGCTTACTCGGGCACGGCTACCACGGCCAATGTTGAATGTTTGGCAGGTGGTGTTGCAGTTGTGGCCACGATCTGGTGCTGCGCGATCTGCTGGCGACGGAGGGCGCACGGGTGAGCCTTGATCTGCTCAACGGCCGTCATCCCGCATCGGTCGACCAATACGGCAATTCTAGACAAACCGACGACGGCCGCGGGAGTCCGGTCTTTCTGGCGGCCAACGTGGGCAGCGCCCCCGTGCTCGACATCCTGGCCCTCGCCGGCGCCGACGTCAATGTCATCCACAACGCCGCCACGCCGGTAGGCATCGCCGCGGCCAAGGGGTTCCTCGACGCCGTCGAGGTGCTGCTGCGGCACGGCGCTGGCGGTGATGACTTTACGCGGATCATCCGAGAGCAGCAATCAACGACCTACACGCGCAAGGGTGCGCTGCCTCTCTTTTACCAGGCCGCCACCGGCGGACACACCAAGGTACTCGATAATAGCTATAAACACACGCACACGCACACGGAGGTATGCAAGAATGTTGAATGGTGGCTCATTGGATGCGCAGATCATGGAAATACTGCTGGCGAAGGCCGGCGGGCCGGAACGAGCGCTGGAGATGGTCCGAGCTGCTGAGCCCAGGACTGGCAAGACGGCGCTCCATTTCGCTGCCGAGACTGGAAGGGTGGCCATGGTAGAGCTCTTGCTCAGACAAGGCGCCGGTAAGCCCCCCCAAGATGCTGCCTCGCTTTCTGGTGCTGGGCTCATGGTTGTGCAGACTTGAACGCGCTCAGCCCGTCAAAGCAATCGCCGTTGCATCTGGCTACGCTCCACCGACGCGAGTCGACCGTGCGCCTGCTGGTGGAACGCGGCGCGCAGCTCGTCCAAGAGACGGGCAGGGGTCACAAGGTACGCCACGTGGCCAGTCGCATACATTACCACCCTACCCAGGCTGGCCTCACGTTGAAGCAATGTGTTATTTGCTCACCGGTGCACAGACTCTCGCTTCGCCGCTGCATCTCGCCGCTAGCGCACTCGACCAGGCATTGGTTGATTTCTTCCTGGAGTGCGGCATGGACATCAACCTCGCTGGCGCGAGCGGGCGCACCCCGCTCCACAGCGCTCCGGTCGGGAACCACGAGCCTGCCATTCATCCGCTATCTCCTCAGCCGCGGCGCCGACGCCAAGGCGATCGACGATACCGGACTCGGCGCCCTCCACCACGCGCTTGCAGTACGCTCACTCCTCCCTAACTGTTTGCTCCCCCATTTGGCTCCGCTCTCTGTTCATCTTAGACTTCACCAGCGCGCGTCACCGGAGGAGATGCGGGAGATGTGTCGATGCCTGATCGAAGCTGGAGCCGACGTCCACCAAAAGAACCCTATCTTGGTGCGCCTGTCTTTCACGACAAGCCTGCATATTGGGGATCACGCCGTATTGGGTGGGGCTGACACAAAGCGCGAATTTGAAAGGCCCTGGTGCCGCGCTGTTCGCGGCCCGGCTTCAGTGATGTGGACATGGTCACGGATGTTCTAGATCTGCTTGCCGAGCATGGTGTCAACGTTCGAGATCCGGGTGCGCCCTTACCCCTGAACTGCCGTGTGTGCACTGCGTGCCAAGCCGCTGACAGGTTCGAGCAACCATGCCACAGCCATTGGTGCTCTGTTTCTAGAGGGTGCGGCCAAGAATGCCAAGTGTAAGCTACTGGAGGTGTTGCTGGACCGAGGTGCCTACTTGCCATCATGCGCCGCGCAGTCGCGGCGTGGCCTCGCTGTGTGGGATGGCTGATTGGTGGCCCAGGAATGGATCCGAACGCGGACGGGGGGCATCCCAATGTATGTCTGCCGCTGCACGCCGCATTGGCCCACGGCCACTGGAACTGGCCCGAAAACGTGTCAAACGCCATCGAGCTGCTGCTGCAGGTACCTTCGACCGTTTTCATTGCAATGGGCAGATAGATAGATTGCGCTCACCTGCTGTTCGCCTCGAAATGGTGTCGCACCAGCGAGGAGCCGACCTGAATCGACATTCGGGACCTCGTCAAGGACCCGCCTTGTTTTCCGTCCCGCAGTACCGGCCCCAAGATTTCGACCTGTTGGTAGGCTCTCCTTCCTTCTCCCCGGTAGCAGTGACCCGTGCTCAGGGTGTGGGATTTGGCGCAGATGGCCCACGGAGCGGACATCAACGCAAGGAATGCCCACGGGGAGACCTTATTGCAGGTTATCGTTAGCAGCGAGCCATCGCACAGACAATTCGGTGCCTCCCAGGAGTGGGTCACCACCCTGATCGCGAGTACATTCCCCCGCTCTTGCACACGCGTGCTCGCTTATGAGTGGTTCTCACCAGGCACCAAACACAGAGGGCGCCGACCCCAAGCAGTGTCGGGTGACCCTTGACCCGCGTGCACGGGGCTATTATCGCGAAGAGTGGGCGGCGTTCCTCGGCTCGGTGGGCATTGCCATCACGCCGGATGAGCCCGACCAAGAAGAAGACGAAACCGAAAGCGACGCTTGAGCGCGCATCGGAGTTTGTAGGCCGCGGCGGCCAAGAAAGAACGCAGAAAACGGCAGCCTTTTCCCGCGCTCGGCTCAAAAGCCCGCTACGACTCTCCTTTCCGCATCTTTAGCATCTAATTGCAAGACACACTACACACACACCAAGATGGGAGACAAGCAGCAGCCGACTTTCGATTTCAGCAAGCTCAACTTTGATCTCTCCGGCGGCGGCGCTGGCGGATTCAACCTCCAGGGCGCGCTTCAGGGCCTGCAGAGCCAGCTCGGCGCGCTGGGCATGATTGGCGCCGACTCCGGCTACTTCCAGACCCTGCCTAAGGCCGTGCAGCGCCGAGTCCGCGCTCTCCGCAACCTCGACGTACGTCCGCGATTTTCCATTTCCATCTTCCCCAATTTGAGCCCACCGACGAGGAGGCCAAGGAGGAGTCCGATGATGAGGAGGAGGATGCCGAGCCCAAGATCCAGGAGATCAAGGAGGAGAAGAAGGAGGAGGAAGTAAAGGAGGAG
>LQHA01000504.1:0-10255 GCA_001567625.1 Acanthamoeba polyphaga | reverse complement strand
CACACACACACACACACAAGCGAGTTGGCTTGGAGTCGATGGCAAAAGAGAGAATGGACGCGCGTACCGATGAAGAGGACGACGTTTGGGGTGGTGGAGGTTGGAGAGGAGGGCGACCTCGGCCCGGAAGTCGAGGAGCTGGCGCTCGGGGACGGTGCGCGGGTGTTGGCCGAACCGCTTGACCACGACGTCGATCCCCTTCCAGCGGCCGCGGTGGACCATCGGCCCCAGGGGCTCGCCCACGGTAATGTCCGCCGGCGACAGGATCCACCGACACGCGTTGGCTGACGTCAGCACGTCCAGCTCGCCGTTCTCGTCAAGAGTGTCGGCCGCGGCGGCCATGGCGCCTGTCGACATGGCAGCGGCGCTGGGCCGGCGAGAAGAGACCCGCCCGTGGTGGCGGTGGTGGCGGTGAGGGCGGCGGGAGCTGCGGTGGTAGTGATGACGACGCCGGCCGCGCCGGTCGACCTGCACGCCTGCGTCTTCGCCGTCTCCGCTCTCGAGCGCTTCGTTCGAGCGGTTGGGTTCGCCCTCCTGGTCGTCAGTGCTGTCGTCGTCGCTGTTGATGTACTTGCCGCGCCCGCTGCCCCCGTCCAGAGCCAAACGGCCCTCGAGCCCCGGCATCAGGAGTTCATACAATTTGATGCCTACGTACCAACCGCCGTTAGTCACTACCGCACGGCACACGCACAATCGCACGACACGTACCGGGTGGAATGTCGGGAATGTCGAATGCGCCGAGGCATTCCACGGTTGGTCTTCCATCACCGGCGGACTGGTGGCTCTGGTCGAGCGAGTGGAGGGCCGCCTGGCTGAGCACGACGTGGCCACCGAGCGCGAGGGCGGTGATGCGCGCGGCGGCGGCACGACCGGCCCCGCGTAGTCGACGCGCCGCGTCAGCGGGTCCATCATCCTGCGCACTGGGCCCGTGTGCACGCCCATCCGCACTCGTGGCCCCCAATACATCACCCTGTGCGTGTGTGTCGTGAGCGTGTGCGTGTGCGACGGTGTGCGCCGGTGTGCGACTGGGAGCGTACCGATCGTCGGTGGGGTCGCGCTCCTCGGCAGCGGCCGGGTGTTGGAGGAGCGACGCGGGCCAATCGACCGAGTCGAGCATACTGGCCTGCACGTCGACGCACCAGGCCACCGCGTCGTGCGTGTGCTGGAAGGCCATGCAGAAAGAGCCCTCGCCCGTGCTGCGATGGGTCGGCATCGCTGGCGCCACGTCAGCATCGCCGCCACCGTAGCCGTCGTCGCGAAGGTGGTGGTCCACGGCGGGCGAGGCGCACAGGACCTCGTACCCGCTGTGCTGGCGCAATTGCGAGCGCAGCAGCTGGTTGTAGGCGAGCGTGGCGCGCTTCATGCCGACCGGGTCGAACTCCCAGAGCGAAGCCGCGCTCGCGATATCGGCGAACACGATCGTCACGTCGCCGCGGCGGGGTCACTGATCGCGCCGGAGGTGCCGTCGCCGTCGCACTCCTTCGTTCTTCCCTACCGCCTTCGCTCTTTTGACCGTCGCTTTCGCTTTCGTATTCATATTCGCTCTTTTCGCCGCCATTTTCGCCGTCGTCATCAGCGGTCCTGTGCTCTGAGTCAGAGTCGCGGCCGTCGTGATCATGATCGGCGTAGTTGTTGCCGTGGTCGTGGTCGTGGTCGTGACGATGATGGTAGTAGTGCATCGACGAGTTACCGGAGAACATGGAGCGGACCGAACCCGACGGCAGCGTCCACGATGAATCCAGAGCTTGCGGTCGATCGCCCGCCACAAGGGCAGTCGCCGCAGCTGTCGACAATTCTCGCAACGTCGACGCGCGGTCGGAAGCCGCTGCCGCCAGCGAAGAGGACGGGTCGCTGTGGCGGCTGCCGTTGTGGCCACCGCGGCGCGGGGTGGCCGTGCCCTCGAACATGGCGCTGAGGCGCGTCATGGCCTCGAGAAAGCTCGGGCGGGCGTGCGGCTCCTCGTGCCAGCACGCGTAGATGAGGTCTTCGTACTCCTCCGGGCACAGCTGTTGCGTGTTCTCCGGCATCCACGGTCGCATCTTGTCGCGAATCACCGCCACCGCCACCGCGGCCGGACTTCATATGCGTGTGCGTTGTGTGCGCGATTAGCCACGACACGACCACTGGCAGGACACAAGGACGGTGCTAACCTCATGTCGGCGTAGGGCTGGAGGCGAGTGAGCAGCTCCCAGAGTACGATTCCGAAGCTGTACACGTCGGCCAGGGCGAGGTCGGGCTGGTCTTCCTCGATGATGATCTCCGGCGCCATCCAGTGAATGCTCCCCACGACCTTGTTCCCGCCACCCCTCTTCATGTCCTCCTTGAACTGCGTCAGCCCGAAGTCGCTCACCTACACCGCATATGCGTGTATGCGTCAGCACGCAGCGCTGTGACCCACTCGACACCAGACGCGACACCCAGGGGTGCGTGGAGAGTACCTTAACATTCCACTTGGCATCGAGCAAGAGATTGAGCGACTTGAGGTCGCGGTGCACGATGCCCGAGGAGTGGAGGAAGTGCATGCCCTTGGCGCTCTGGTAGGCCATCTTGGCCTTCAGCTCGAACGGAAGCTCCAAAATCAGCTCGTTGTGCAGCAACTGCTCGCCATCGGCAAACCACACACGCCGTCAGTAAACAAAGTCAGACAAACTGTTACACGAACGAGCGCGGCGTACGTCGTAGAGGGAACCGAGCGTCATGTACTCCATGACGATGCACATCTTGGGCGGCTTGGTGCTGGCGGCCATGAACAGCACCACATTGGGATGCCTCAGCGAAGTCATCACACGCACCTATACACGGCAATGGGGATCCTGGTCAGGGCATCGTGATGGTGATCGTGTGCGGTTGGGTGGGTGTACCTCTCCTTGAAGCTCTTCTCCATGTCGCGGGTGATGCGGTCGGCGGGCATGACCTTGACGGCGACCTCGGTGCCCTTCCACAAGGCCCGGTAGACCTCGCCGTAGCCGCCGACCCCCAGCTGCGGCCCCACGGTGAGCTCGTCGTAGTCGATCTCCCAGTCCTTGTCCGGATCGCCGCGCCTCCGCCAGGCGAGTGCACACGTCAGTAGGAGCGCGCATACGAAGATCACGAGTACCACCACCGTCGGTATGGCAATGCCTGTGCGTCGTCGTGTGGAATGCGAAGTGCGCACGGGTCAAAGGCTGTGCGCATTCCATAAATGTGAACTCTCGGGAGGGTACCCAGGACGATAGGCAGGATGGCGGGAGAGTCCGTGCTGCACCGCCGTTGGCAGAAGGTGCCGCACCAACCCTTGTTGCACAGACACGAGTTGTTGGAGCAGGAGCCCGAGCCCGAGCACAGCTCGCCGTTTTGTACGCAGCCGTGCACCGAGCTCACAGGTTTGCCCTGGCACGTGAAGTTGGCCAGCAGGTCGAAGAAGTGGCGCCGCAGAATGTCTACCGAGGTCGCCAACACGAACCCTTGCCTGCGCGTGTGTGGCGTGTGAGTGTCAGTAACTGAGTGATTACTGTGGCTATCCAGAAGTTTGCGAACCTGCTGGCGATCTGTTCAGCCGCGGAGCTAGTCTGGGACCAGTAGAGAAACTCGGCTAGCGCGGCGGCCTTGGCGCAGTCCTGCATCGCGCTCTGTCGATAGATGAACGAGCCGAACGTCGCCAGCGGCCACGTGTACCTGCCCGGACCTGCCACACACCACAGACCAAGTCGGCTCGAGCACCTCGAGAGCTGAAGTGACGGAGAAGGTGGGCGTACCGAGCGCAAGGGCATCGTAGGAGATGCTTCGGGAGCCCGCGGCCACGTAGTCGTTCAGGGCACTAACAACCGAACTAGTCGTCGGGGCTACGGCGAAGCCCGCCGGATTGATCAACGCAGCGGGGTTGATCCCTCGTGTCTGGAATGTACAGCATGCGATGTGTAAGCAATAATAGTCTCAAGGATTGCAGCGAGCTGGTCGGCGTACGATGATGAGGTCGTAGTTGGTCCAGAATGTGAATGAGTAGGGCGTGGAACTCATTAAGGGAATCACGCCGGCGACATCTGCCGTGACGATGGACCGGTTGACCGCGGACTGTACTGGGAACTCGACCAGGCTGCCTGAACCGACCTGAAATCAAGGAAAGGAACGCACGACACGCGCAGCCGCAACACAACACACGGCAAAGCGATGTCAGTAAACAAGCGGCTTGGTGGGCTGATTTGCGGCAGAATGCACCAGAGAAGCAAACTCGGGCACACGCGCACTAAGCACCGCGGTGAAGAGCCGCGTGACGGCGGATTGGATGGACTGGGAGATCACGATGATGGGCTGCGCCGGTAGGAGGGCGGCCACCTCGGGCGTATTCAGGTCCTTGATGCGCTGGTCGTTCCACATCGTGATCGAATTGAGGTAGATCGCCGCAATCACGTTGAAGTCTAGCACTAGACCCTCCCCAACCTCCGGCAGATGATAACCTGAGCAAACAACGGCCGCCGCCAACCCATGGGTCAGCACTACTCGAGCGCATATCTCAAATCTTCCCATGTACGCCCAGCAGTGACCGGCTGCTGTGGAGAAGCTGTACGCACCCGGGGCTATTGCAAAGGCGGCCGCGGGCATGAGGGCCACGTCGTTCATGACGCTGAGCCACCGCGCGGAGAGCCCGTCGTTGGTGGTGCCAAAGTCCTCGTCGCCCGTGGCCAGGTTCTTCTTGGCCTCCTTGGACGTCGACACGTAGTACTTGACCTTGGCCGACAGGCCGCTCTGCGCAACGGACCACGACGTGTAGAGCGGCAGCGCCGGGCCGATGCCGATGAGGTAGGGCGTGGTGACCGCCTTCTGGCCGTTGCACTGCACCGAGACCAGTCGGTCGATCAACCGCTTGCGCAGCGAGACATTCAGTGGCACGAAGTCGACCTCGTCCAACGCCACCTCTGACACACTGTAATGACGCTTAACATTGTGTGCGATTTCGCGAACACACGGCACGACACACGCAAGCAGAAGCACACGTACGCATCATTGGTGTAGACCCAGGAGACGAAGTTGAGCTGCTCCTGAATATTGGTGCAATCGAACGTATGCACGTCCTTGTTGATCGAGAAGTAGGAGATGAAGGAGAACGGCCACGAGTTGGCACCGTTGGCGTCGTAGATGTCGACGTTGAATTCGCCGCTGTCGAACCAGTCGGAGAAGTCGTTCATCGCCGACCCGACCGTCGTGGCGTTGGGCTCGACCAGGTTGCCGGCCCTGTTGATCATGTTGACCCACCCCAGGCCCTTCCTCCGCGCTTGCCCATAGTTGACGAAGTCATCGAGTTGGGGTTGGCCTGCCATCCCATTTTGATTGTAAATTGTTTCATTCATGGAGGTCCGCGCAGTGTCTGGTGCGTGCGCTATGAGTGGTGTGTGTATGATCTGGCGTACCTGGAGAAAGCTGATTCGGCTGTCAGAGGTCACGCCCGTCGGCATGGCGGTGCCGGTGAGCGCAGGGCGCATGAGCGCGAACGTGCGATTGGCTTCGGCGAAGGCCCGCGCGAATTCCGGGCTGAAGTTCTCGAGCGCGCGCTTGAAGATCTCGATGGCCGACAGCGTCGAGTTGGACTCCGAATAGCCCAGCATGATGGGCTCGGCGGGCAGCTTGTCGGCCAGCAGCGGGTTGAGCCGCTTAATGATCGGATCGTCCCATGTCGCGATGTTACCCGCCCAGATGAGTCCGATCGTCTCCCGGTCCAAGACCTAGTCAACGAGTCAAAGTCAACGATAGTCCTTCCTCAGTATGTCACGCCAGCCTGCGTACCAGGTGGGGGTCCTGGGGGCCGAGTGTGGAGATGTTGTAGGCCAGCACCATGGCCTGGGCGGCCAAGGGGAACTGGGCGAGGTTGCCTAATCGCGCCTCCTCGTTTGTCGGAATCGAGCGGTCCAGCACCATGAAGTCCTGCACGCACATAACACGTCAGCTTCTCCATGTTACGACGCGCACAACACGACACACCACACGCGTGCGATACCAGAGCTCCATTGGCGTATTGGGCGAGGGCTGCAGTTGAGCCGATGGCCGAGTAGTTGAATCTGCGGACACGCCACAGGTTCTTCCCGGTCAGCCGAGACAGAGGAAAGAGGCATGGGAAGAGAAGAGAGGGGAGGGGGGGTATTGGCAGTTCGACATACCCAACATCGTCGCGCATGAAGTGGTACGCGCGAAACCAGGCGCTCAGCAGAGGCTCGGTGTTGGACGAGCCCGCGCCGTACAGCATCAAACCATAGGTGGGTGCCGCTTGCGCTTTGCATGCCCGGAATCACGCGACGCACAACACACGACACGCATTGAGCACACTTCCAGCCCACACCACATTGCATTGTTGGGGGGGGGGGTACCAGGCGAGAAGTGAAGAAGGAGGACCGAGGCGAGTAGTAGAAGCAAGATGGAAGCCGCGCAAGATACTTGCATTGTGTTGCTGGCTGCTTACCCTCCCCTCTTCGCACGCGTGTGCACTCTTGCTCTCTTCCTCTCTCTCTCTCTCTTCCCTTGTCTTGGTGTCTCGCTGGCGCGATGTGTTGCTTAGCTCAGCTCAGGGGGCGGAGCACCAACTGTTGGTGTAGGTCGGGGTGTTAGTGCGTCCGCGTGCTTTCGGGTGCACTTTCACTCTCGAAGCCACACGCCAAGTTTGACTCCGCGAGTCCTGGCCGCTGTCCATCGGGGGGTGGGACGTGGTCCGTCACGGACTTGGCGATTGCCGTGGTGACATCTGGTGACACACGTCCGAGGCGCATCGTCTACGGAACGGCAATGACAGAATGCACCGCGGTTGCCAGCAGTCTGCGCACGCCAAAGCCTCTGGCGAGCCTATGAGAATCTTACCGGCAGGGGGGGGGGCAGCAGAGGGCTGTGCCACGCACGTTGAGGCCCATTCCTGCGCGCGTGAACCACTCTTTAGGTCGCGTCACTCGTGTCTGGTCGCTGGAGATGAGGAGTCACGAGGGCGCACGCACGCATCTGAACGTGCATCTTCGTCTGCGCTCGTTTATTTTAAAGAGAGATTGATTTTTGTTTTTTTTTTTGTTTTTTTTCCTTAATAAATAGCAATAAATAGTGTGCAGTCAGCGAGTGAGGGGTGTGGTCTCGGTAGGCCAGATAGTGGCAGTGTCCCTACTCCCACCGAGAATGGGCTCGTAGACGTCGTCAGCGTCATCAGCAGCGACACGGCGAACGGACGTGAGTTGGTCGATCTGGTGCGCCGTGAGATTGAGGATGTTGTCGTTACACGCGCGGTTGAAGAAGACGAGCGCCACGGCCACCAGCACCCCCAGCAGGTTAATCCCCGCGAACAACAACATCGGCACAGTGAACGATCCTTCACAGCGCAAGACACGCGACACGGGTCAACTCTGGGTGCAGAGCGGGGGCAAGCGCGGAAAGCTGTGGAGGTACCGAGAGCGTTGCGAATGGCGCCGATGAGGGACGGGAAAATGAGAAGCGAGAAGTTGAACATGACCCCGCAGATCCCATAGGCCGTGCCGAACACCCGAGGCGACACTGCACGGCCCCGGTTGAAGGTTAGACTTCAGGTGCGGCACAACACATAGATTGGCAGGCAGGACGTACCGACAAGCGAGATGGCGGCGTTCACCGACGAATTCAGGACGGCAAAGGCCACCCCTGTGTGCACGTGCGATCGTGCATCAGAAATGGCACGCAACCACGACGTGTGCGCACACGACACGAAGGGTAGACAAGAAAGTAGATAGAACCAACCGATGAGCATGAGCCAGAAGACGGGGTCCATCTTGTCGAGCGCCAGAATGGAAAATGAGGCGGTCATCAGGGCACAGCAGCCAATCCAGATCCACACTCGCTGTCCTGTAGGATCGAGGCGATTTGTCAGTGTTGCGTGGCGTGTTGCGTGTGTGCGTGTGCGGTTGTGTCGTGCGTTCGTGCGTGCGTGCAACGAACCGATGGCGTCGAGAATCCAGCCGGCGATGGGCGCCAAGAGCACGGTGGCGTTCATGAGCGCGATGATGGTACCGGCCATGCTCGCCGAGTAGCCCGCAGTCTCGATCAGGAACAATGGTCCAAAGGACATCGACACGAAGATGGAGCACGTCGACAGGCAGTTGATCAGCGAGAGGCACCTGCAGCAGCCAGGTCGCGAGAGGTCAGCGCCAGGGCACCGCCCAACCATTTGATGCGATAGGCCGCACCAGAAGCTGGCCGGGAACTCCTTGATGTCGCTCAGCCGCATTTTTGAGCCCTCTGCGCTCGAGCTGACGCCTTGTGGTGGTTGTGAAGGGAGAGTTGGTATAAAGGCTAGGAACGCAACACGCGTGTATTCCTTGCTTTCGCGAATAGGGCGAATGGGTGGGAAGGTACCGCCGATCTTCTCGCGCAAGGTGGGGCCATCAATGCATACATAGAGAAGACACGTGAGCCACGCAAACGCCGACACGCTGCAGGGGTTGAATATGGTGATGATAGTCAGCACGCATGACGGCAGAGGGGGGCACACAGAGGGTAACGCACAACAGGGAGGTGCTGACGGCAAGGGTCAGGCCGCCTCTGGAGACGAACGGCAGCAGAAAGAACACGCTGGCATTCCCCAGCTGGCCCCACACGTTGCTCATAGCGAACGCCATGTTGAGCCACCACGCCTCGACGAAATTCTGGCACTGCATAGTGTTATTAGCGCGTTCCTTTGTCGCTGTGTGTCGTGTGTGTGTTGAGAAAGAGAGTACGATAATGGCCTGCATGGCAACGAGGAGCGATTCGCCAAACCCGGCCGCCAGACGGCCGCCGGCCATGGTCAAGAACTCGCGTCGGTAGCCACCGTAGGTGAGCACCGCCGTGCCGCCCACCATGATCGACGACATCAGCATCGCCGTCCTATTATTTCCCCGTCAGTTGCATGACAGGCTCAGAAGGTAAATGCAACGCGCGACGCGCACAACACGCGACGCCACACACGCACGCGCGTGAATAGAGGAGCGCACTTCTTGGCGCCGATCTTGTCGATGAGCAGGCCGCTGAGGAACACCATCACAGGCGTGAAGATGGAGTAGGCTGTGCAACACAAGCATTGGAGCGGGGCAATGAGGAGTGTGACAGGAAGCCAGTGGTGCAGTCACGCTTGGACGACACGTACCAGAGTAGAGCCACCCGATCTCCTCGGCCTGCAGACCCATCTCCTCCTCTGCGCATAATCGATTAATATCTGAACAAAAAGCTCAAATAAAAGATTCGCCAATTAGTAAAGAAGATGGGGTACCGAGCTCGCTGCCCAGAGCACCGATGACGTCGTAGGTAAAGAAGATTGCAAAAAACGGGTTAACCGCCAAGAACATGACAAATCCCTGCAAAAATCGGTCAGATGAGATTAAATTTCAATTCACATCAATTGGCCGTGCGTACTTTGAGAAGCGAGGTCGTCCATGGCATCAAACAAAGCGTTACAACAAAGTGGTCTCGTCGTTAAACAGCTGCAGGACAAGAAGAAGCACAAAAGCACGCCCTCTCTGGTGGCTGTGCTGGTTCAACTATTTCTGGGAAGGCACACGGGGTGGAGGTTTCCAAGCAAGCAAGCACAGCCCGTGAGGCCCTTCTGCGTGTGGGAGAGCCCCGTGCACAAGCGAGCTTTCGCGGGACATGACCAACCCTTGGCTGAAGTGCAAACTTGTGACCTACAGGATTCGACGCGTCTCTCGGTTCTCCTGATCACTCCTAACAGGCCTGAATGCGCATTGCTGGCTGAGTGCGCGTGCGCCACGCGGAAAGTGTCGCGGCTTGAGCGCCGCGAGCGCCACGGGGCGATTGTGGGGTCTTGTACCCGCCAGCCTGACCCCGGGCGCACCAAGGCCACACAAAGCGACTCGGTTGTCTTGTTGTTCTTCACCACCTGGTCTCTGCGCAATCACGCCGAAGAAAGCCGCTCCACAAAAAAGCCTCAAGAGTTCTTGATCGAGAAAGGACGAACGTAGGGAATGATGTTGGTGCGCGATCGTGTATTAACTATACAAAGGGGGGTACGAGAGATGAAACGGGATGATGCTGCGAAAGGAGATGAGGAGTAGGGCGATCGATCGTTTCCCCCCACCGCTCGCGTAGCGTAATATTCGTAATCCGTCGTCGGGGGGGCTGGTGCGGGGGCGGCTCTGAGAGGGCATCCGACGAGAGAGGAGGCTCGGGGGGCGCCACTTAGAAGAGCGAGCACTTGCCCTTCTTCTCCTTCTTGGCGGGCGAGGGCGGGTTGAGGACGACGCGGATGGCCTCGTCGAAGACGTTCTTGAGACCCTGCTGGGTGAGG
>LQHA01000503.1:0-10260 GCA_001567625.1 Acanthamoeba polyphaga | reverse complement strand
GTGATTCAATATCTTGTTCCATGAACAGGGTGTACACCAGCTCCTGCAGCTGAGCAGGTGTGACACACTGGAGTTGATTGTGCCTTAGGGACATCAGCATGCAGAGTGTCTCCTTCTCTGTCTTTTGTATCTGTTGGCACCATACACAGACAAAAAAGTACATCAGCAGACACAGAAGCAGGGAACAAAAATGGCCATTGGTACCTTGATATACTGCTGCTGGTGGCAATGGCCAGCAGTGCTAGTGGCTCATTTTGGTGCTTGTTGTAGTCAGCATGCATCACCTTCTGGTTAGACAAAGTGGCACAGCTTCATGTGTGCCTCAATGAGATCCTTGTCAGGCTGTGGGTCACAGAGGAGATGGAATGGATTGCTGGGCTCAAGTTTGCTCATTGCAGGGATGACCTCCACAGCAGCATTCAGGACTGGACCAATCACCTGCCACAAAACAGGACACAAAACATGACCAACAACAACACACACAACACACACACACACACACACACATAGGCAAATAAAAACAAGAGTATGAGGAAAGAGACACAAGGGTGGAGAACAAGCAGTGAAAAAATGGAGACACAGGGGATGAGGAGGAACTACTGCACAAGTTAAAACCAAAAAATAGATAAAAGGTAGAAATGTTTTTTATTGAGTGAAATCTGCAAATATATGCATGGTCACAGGGGATTGGTTGGTCAAGCAACCAGAAAAAAAATTTGATGAGGAACCCATCTCATCTCTCTGTTGGAGGTGGGGTGCAGTAGAAAGTTGTGTTTCTTCACAATTGGTTTTTGCACTCAAACTCATCTAAGATGTGATACATTTGTGGTGGTCAAATATCTCCACACATTCACAAGAAAGCAACAGGCACATGTGATGGAACCAAAAGCTTGTAAAGTTCGGTGTCCTTGTGGCGCGTGGGACAACCAAGTGGCCAATCATACGCAATCGACTTTACAGAATGAATGAGGCCCACGAATTGCCCAAAACCATTTTTTCGCACAGAGACCACAGCCGCCACCCCACAACAACACCACCAACAACTATGCGAGTGCAGACCGCCGGCCCAGGATCTTCGGGGTATGAGCCCAACAGGCTTGACCCTGGCAAAGCGCTGCCGTCGGCTCGCGTGCAGGGTACCCGAGTGCAGGCGGCCGGTCCGGGCAGCAATGGCTACACACCCAACAAGGTTGATGCTGGCAAGTTCGCACCTTCGGGCCAAGTCAAGCCCGGCTTCGTTCGAGCGGGTACGAAATTTGCCTCCATCTCGATCTCCATCATTCATCAAGATTCACGTATATATCTTTCATGCTGGCGCAGGCTCTACGGCTTCGGGTCCAGGCACTGAAGTGCACCGTCAAGCGGCGACGCCAGGTTGGGCCACCAACGTGTCTCGTGACACGCCCGTCAACGCGGCGCCTCGCCCCAGTGCCGGTGGTGTCGCGAGCGGTGCGCGTTTCTGTTCTCAGTGCGGTAATCCAGGGAATGGAGCCCGCTTCTGTTCCGAGTGCGGCAATCCACTATAAGATGGCCGGCCCAGTGGTACCGTCGTGCAGCCGAAGGTAACCTATCGTTAGCATTGTGTATTCTAATCGATGCACCGCCAAATAAATGGTGGGGTAATCTAAATCTAATCTTTTAAAAAAAACAATAATGATTTTCCCTTGTTTGGATCTGGAGGCTGTTTGCCAGAAGAGACGCGAAGAAGAATCAAGCGGAAGATGGTGAGAATAGTGGGTGGCAGCTACGCCGCATGGATCGCTATGCTTTTGTTGTGGGTGCCCTCGGTCATCGCCGTTTTCCTCTATTTTGGCTGGACCACCGACACCTACCCTGTGTACCGCCCCTCCCCTCTTGTTCCGCCTCCACCACAAGACCTGCGGTGACGATGGTGTTCTCCCTTCCTCTAGGTATGATGCGACGCTCTACAAATCCAGGGTACGCGCCCCTGCCTTGGACGCTTGATTGAACGGGTATTGATTGCTTTCGGCCGACGTGCAGCTCGACCCAGTGTACCTGAAGCAGCTCTGGGATTACAGGCGCTCCACCTTCTCCTACTTGCTTGGTACGGCTCACCTTTGTCAAGCTCTTGTGCTCTATGACGCGTTCCACTTGAACCTAACGGAGCTGTCTGCCGCGTGCCATGCAGCCATTGATTTCTTCGTGTGCGCGGTATGCGACTGGGACAAACACCACCTTCTTGCACGAACATGCCTCACACACTCGCTGGCCTCGCTTCTTTCCACAGGGCCTCCTCTTCGCGCTTTACAGCATCTTGTGCGTGAAGAAGGTACCGCCTCGTTCCTCTGTCGTCCAATCCACCACACCAGCCACGAGGAGTGCACTAACGAGGGCAATGCAGATCTTCAAGCACTCTCCGGGGCTGGCCAAGAACCTCATGGTCTACGCCTTTGTGGCCGCCACCATCCTCCCCATCTTCGAGTTCCTGAAGGACATGGGGTACGGCACCGCCTTTCTGCTGTACAGCAGTCGTGGGCGACACATTCTAACGTGGTTGCTGCAGAGCTTATGAAGAAGCCTACAACCTGGCAGAAGAGGTCAAGGACTACGAGGCTGGCCATGCAGTCAACTACAGCGCCCTTGAGATCAGCTTCCGCATGACCCAGGTGCGTCGTCTCTCCTTCACGCTGCCCTCCGCCACGCCCTTACTTCCCCTTCCTTCATCGGCGCAGGCCCAAAGCATTTGGATCTTCTCGTCAATCTACCTGGCCGTGGGCCTCGCGCTGCTGTGTGCCTCGTACCTGTTCTGGAGGAAGCCCGACTTCCCCAGCAAGGGCCACGCGTACCTGGGCATCGTCATCGCGATCATCGGGTTTCTCTCCTTCGCCTTCGAGATCGCCTCCTTCTTCAACGAGGACCTCCTCGTCGTGTTTGGCGTCACCACGCTCTTCTGGGGCGTCGTTGCCTTCCCGGTACGCCACCCACTTCTTACTACCCAACCACAATCCCCTGTTTCTTGCCGTGTCCGCTCGCTGACCCGCCCCGTGCGTCAGTTGTGGCTCCTGTGGCTGGGGCACTCGCCTCCACCGCGTCGCCGCCATCGAGGTCATCGCCGGTACCACTACTCCCACCCTTCACCTCCGTTCGCCCACCTGACTCCCCCTTTTCGACAGCCCCGCGTGCAGGACAGCGCACGGCGCCTGTGCACGACGACGATGACCTGGACCTGGACATTGACGCCAACATGAGGGCATGAACGCAGAAGAAGAGACTCGACTGACTTGCTCGGCGCCCTTAAGCAAGACGAATAAATAGCGCGTGTTGGAGAAAGACGTGGTGCGTCGATCGATGGCTGTTGGTTTCAACCACCCCTCTTGGCTCGACCTCGCCCTCGTCCGCCTCTTCGTGCTCCACGCCAGCTCTTCTTGATGGTGCTGCTTGCTCGTCCTCGTCCCGTGAGGCCTCCCCTTCCCCTGCCTCCGCCTCTTCCCCCTCGCTTGGGGGCGTAGCGGCCTCCTCGATCTCCTCCACCAGGTCGACCTCCACCGGTTGCTCTTCTTCCTCTTCTTCGTACGCCGCCTTTTTGGCCCCTCTTCCTCGTTTCTTCTTCTGCTTGTTGAACTGATTCTGGTAGTCGTACGGCAACTCCTGGGTCGCCCACAACGGCCTGTCGCACGCACGACGCACGACGCACGACACACGACACACGACACACGACACACGACACACGACACACGACACACGACACACGACAGGCAATAACCATATTAGCCTCTGCGCGCGTTTGTTACGGGCCAAGGGACAGGCCAAGACGCACTTGAAGTTGAAGGTGACGTCGTCGTAGTTGTCCTCGTCCTCAGCGTCGTCCTCCCCGCCCTCCGTGGCCGGTCTCTTCTGCGACCTTGCGGGTTGCGAGTCGGGCACGAGCGCGACCGAGCCAGACGACGAAGAAGCAGTAGATGACGCCGGAGCGCGCTTGACGAAGAAGGAGTTCAGAGTGCCATCAGCCGGCGCGTCATTGGCACCGAAAGAAGAGGGCAGCTTCCGCGAGTTCTGGCGCACCAGCGGCAGGCGCGTCCTCGTCACCGTCCTCTTTCCTCCTTCACACTCGCCCGCGCCTCCTCGCCTCGTCTGCTCCCCGCTGGCCCCTCCGCTTCGGCCGTTCTCGCGCAGGGTCATCTCGTGGTGTACGTGCTCTTCGAGCTCCACGCCGCGCCGGAAGTGTCGCTGGCAGAACGGGCACTCGGCCTTGTCTCCCTCCGGCCCGCCGCCGTCACCGCTGCACTCGATCTCCTCCTCCTCGTCTTCATCGTCCAGGACCACCACTTCGACGCCCGGACCCGCACCGCTTTGACTTCGTGGCTGCGGCCTCGGCGCCTGTTGCCCGCCAGCGGCGGAGGGATCCCGCTGCTCGAGCTCGGCTTCGACGTGGGCCTGCAGCAGGTCGGCACTGAACCGCTGCCCACAGAGAGGGCACTCCTCTCCCTCCACGTCCTCTACGCTGTCCTCCAGCCCGTTCTCCGCTTCCACCTCCTCCTCGGGCGAGGGTGGCTTCGCTTTCGTGTTGCCGCCGGTAATCTTGAGCGGATTGAGTTTGGGATGGACGACACCACGCTCACGGCTGCGCGTCTTCCGCAGCTTTCGGGCCGGCGGCTCTGCTTCGTCGGTGCTCTTCTTACGAAGTTTCTTGGGACGATTGTCATCTGCAGCACCGAAGAGGTCGGCCAGCAGCTCTTCCTCATCCAGCGCCTTGAAGTCATCTGCCTTCTTCGGTTTGGCAGCACTTGCACGCGAAGTGGTGGCAGGCGGCTTGTTTCGTTGTTTAAACGGCCAAGGCGCGAAGGCCTCATCATCCCCATCCTCATCTCGGCTGCTGTTCATCTCGCCTTGCGCCTGCGTTGCCAGGCCATCGAGATCGACCGACCCTTCCGTCGTTGTTGCTCGTTCGCTCTCATGGACTTCGAGTTGAACCACCTCCTCCTCCTCCGATTCGTCCAGCACAATGACCGCAACCACCTCCTGCTTCTCCATCCATTCAAATGGAGGCCCTCCGTCTTTGCCGGCCTCGAAAATGTTCTCAGAATTGCATTTATTTATTATTTTCTTTGTTTCTATCATTTTGCGTAACGATCAGAAGATCGAGGTGGGCCATTTGATCGAAGCTCTCTGCATTCATTTTCTGCAGCCGAGGACGTTACGTACTCGCGCAGACACGCCCCATTCGCAAATTCAACAAATGCAGCAGAGAAGCGGGCACATTCCCGCATCGGCTGGCGGAATGCAGCAGCGAGCAACAGTTGGGGGCGTTCAATACGGCTACGGTGGAGGGAGCATTCCAGGTGGAACAACTTCGAGCACTCCGAGTGGAATGATCTATAGCGGCCAGCCCCACCCACCAACCTCTGATGCCTCTGCCTACATGTACATTCAACTCGCCCCTCCCCATTCGTGATTTTTCTTTTTCTTTTATTTATTTTCATTTTTTTTTGGCGATTTGATTGCCGGGATGTGACACATCATCCTGTGCTGACGCACCGTCGCCGTTTGCAGGCCCTACGGCGCACCTGGTGCAGCAGGCTATCGCCCAGCGGCAGCGCCGGCTGCCGCGTATTCCATGCCCGCGGCTGCCGCGTCGCCCTATTCTCTGGGGGCATCGGCACCGCCACCAGCGGCCTCCAGCACGCCCGTGCCTTCTTCTCCCGCGTCACTCTATCAGCCTTCTCCCTCGTCTGTCGTCTCTCCCTCCACTGCGGCCTTGTCCTCTCCTTCGCCCTTCGCCCGCCCCGTCACGGCACACGTGCCCTCGTCGCCATCTTCCTCGTCGATGGGCGGCATGCGGCCCATACCGCCAGGCTCCAGCGTCTCATCTTCCTCATCGTCCTCGTCGTACACGGGAGCGCCGCTGAGCCTCTCCACCTCGCACGTCAAGCGAGAACCCTACCCCGTGCCCACCTGGGAACAGAAGGAGCGCGAGTTTCGAGAACAACAGCAGCAACAGCAACAGCAGCAGGCACAGCAGCAGCATCAGCGTCATCCGGCGTACTCGCACCAAGCCTCGCATTATCAACAGCAGCAACACCACCACCAGCAGCCACCGCACCAGCAACCTGCTCCAGGCAAGTGCTCTCTCCCTTAGGTGTTGAGGCGTGCTTGCGTGCGTGCTGTAACGTTTCGCGATGTGGCGCTCGGACATGGCGATGGCTTCTAACGTTGGCGATTGTCTTTCCAGACCTGCACGGGGCGTTTGCGACGCGAGGCGACGCGTTCAAGAGGCTCGCGCTTGTCGCCAGCGCACTCGATTCGCCCACGCCGGCCTTCGACGCCGGGGAGTGGGAAACGGCCAGCAAGACCAAGTGCGCCGCGATCAATAACAAAACCGAGGCCGCCACCAAGCGCTTCGTCTCTCTACTCCAGGCCGAGATGGACTACGGTACCTGCAATGCTGTGTGGTCGCCTCAGGCGGGGGTCTTGTGTTCTGATCTCTCCACTCCGTGGTGTGCGTTCGCAGGCGGGCACCCCGAAGACACAATTTTGATACTCCAACTGCAGTGCGCCGACCTCCAGCACGAGATCTGGGCAGAGCGGCAGCGGGAGCACCGACTCGCGGCCAGTGCTGCCGCGGGCCACCACCACGGCGGCGGCGGCGGCTACTCTGCCATGTCGCCCTACGGCTCCGCCTCGGAGAGCAGCAGCTACTCTCCCGTCGTGCCCTCCTCTCCCTACCGGCCACCCCACCACCTCCTCTTCCGCCTCTCAACAGCCATCGTCGTCATCGTCATCCGTCGCCCTACCCCAGCTTCCAACATCCCTCCTACGGTCACCCCTCCTCGTCGTCGTCGTCGATGCCTGGTGGCGGCGCCTACGCCACAGTGAACGGGCCACCGACCACCATGTCGCCAGCCCACCTGCCCCCGCACCACCCCTCGCCCTCCACCAACTACAGCTACCCGCACTCTGCCTACTACCAGTAAGAAAGAAGCCTGAATCGTCATCATCGTCACCCACACCACTCACGCCCACCACCGTCGTCTTGTTGTACAGAGCGCCACCTTAAAAAAAAGGAGTTATTTATTCATTTCCCGCATTTTCCTTTTGGTTTGGTGCACGTGCCTTCGACTTTGCTGCGTGTGCGTTGCGGTCTGCAGCACGCGCGGCAGGCATTCGGCACAACAACCAAGAGTAGTATGGAAGACGCCATGTCGAGTTCGACGGTGGGCGGGCTGCTGGTGGAGGAAGATGAGGTGGAGGACGAAGTGCTGGCCAAGTCCAGCGGGGAGGTGGTGCCGCCCGTCCTGGGCGGCGGTAGCGCCCGTACCTACGTTCCCTTGAAGGCCAAGCACCTGGTCCGATTGGTGCAGAAGATGAGCCACGAGAGGCCCCTGAAGCTGAGCGGGATGGACCTGCAGGGGTTGAGCCTGTGTGGCATGGACCTCACCGGCGCCAGACTCTTTCGGTGCGACTTGCGCGGGGTCGACTTCCAGTGGGCCAACCTGACCGAGGCCACCCTCACCGACTGCAACCTCACCGGGGCCAATCTCAAAGGTGCCAAGCCCCCCACCACCACCACCACCCGCGGCCGACAACCCCGGCTCATCGGGCGTGTCTTGGTAGACGCAACACTGTGTCGGACGTACCTGGGCCTGTCCGTGATGCGTGGGGCCTGCTTGGAGGGTACCCTCTCGCTCTTCCTGCTTCTTCTTCCACAGGCCAGAGGGCGCGCCGCTCACTTCCACGGTGCACACTGCGCGCAGGGGCCAACATGCGCGAGGTGCAGCTGGCCAACACCAACCTCACCCGGGCGAACCTCTCCGGTACGCACGTGGGCCAAAGAAACAAGCCAAGGGGAATTGCGAGGAACACTCGGTTGAACTGTCTGTGCTGTGTTGTGTCCGCAGGCGCGAACTTGCACCTGGCCAGGCTCGGGAAGGCTCAGCTCCGAAGGGCGAATCTCAGCGGTGCGTGCCAGCTTCAGAGCCCACTTGTCATCGATGCCCTGGGGCTCACACTGATTTCCTACAGGAGCGAACCTGGAGGAAGCCCAGCTTGAGGACGCTGATCTGCGACAAGCCAATCTCGCCAGTACGGCCTGTGCCCAGTTGTGCTTTTGAACTGGTGGCAGAGAGCAACCAGCGCTGACGTTTCTGGTCACCAGACGCCAAGATGACCAAGGCAAACCTGATGCACGCAGACCTCCGAGAGGCAAACCTGTCCGGTACCACTCCACCAATATCGCCACCGAAAAGCCTTTGCACAGCTCATCCCAAGGGGGGACTGGCGTTGCAGGAGCGGTGATGCTGCGTGCCGACTTAAGGAGCGCCATCCTCCGCAGGGCCGATCTGTCTGGTGCGCTCATTGCGCTGATCTGGACTCTCTGTATGGGCGAATTGCTCACTCCCTCTTTTGAACGAGCAGGTGCTGCCCTTCCAAATGTCGAGCTGCAGAGGGCGAGCCTTCGGAGAGCCAACCTCACCGGTGCGTGCCGCTCACTTGTCGCGATAACCCACTTTGATTCTCATTGCGTCGTGCAGGTGCAAACTTGACATGGGCCACCCTCACTGACGCTGATTGCACACAAGCCAACCTGTCCGGTACCCGCGTCCTGCCTGTCATTCCCTGCCGATAGAAATGGGCACTCACATCTTCCTTCTCAGGAACCAACATGGCGAATGTGTCGTGTGGTGGCACAACCTTTACCAACGCCAACTTTGCTGGTATGGCTGTCCATGTAACACATGTTCCTGCTGTTCTACTTGTGCATGCTCACCACCCACATACCAACCCGCGCAGGAGCCAACCTCTCTGGCGCAGACCTGAGCAACAGCACATTGACGGGGGTAAAGCTCTCAGAAGCCAAGCTTCATGGCTTCCCACCCACCAAGCTCCCACAAGGGTTCCAGCCTTGACCTCCCACAGCGAGGGAAAACCAGCAGCAAATAAAGGAACACCGTGTTTTATGGCCATGGGCTCTCTGTGGGCGAATGCTCACTCCCTCTTGAACGAGCAAGCGCAGGAACAGCTTCCTATCTTGGGTTCGCGGACGTCTGGTCCTCCGATGCGCCTACGTGTCGGGGAACTCCTTCTCGATGTCGACCTGCAGCTTCCGCATGCCCTCCACCGTGTCCGCAATCATCTTCATCGTGAAGTCGAGTTAAGGAGCAAATGCACGCGTTCCGCACGACACGACACGCACACAACGCGACCAACGACACGACACGCACACGACACGCACACGAGACACGGCATAAAGGATATTCTTCCTCGAGGATGGGCTGGATCTTCTTGAGGTGCCGTTCGCTGATGGCGTAGGGCGTCTCCTCCTGCTCCCTGAGCAGCTCCGTTGACTGGTTGCGCAGCTGTACAGCAAAAACATGGCGCGCATCAGAAACCGGGCCGCTGCGTTGCGAGGAGGAGGGGGATCTGGCACCTGCTCGATCTTCGCCTTGAAGGCGGGCAGCATTTGCTTCTTCTCCCTGAGCTCCTTGAGAAACTGTTTTTCGGCCGAGGACAGGCCCTGCTTCTGCGACGTGATCAAGTCCATTACCTGGTGCGTCGGGCGCACGGGGGGAGAGTAAGATGTGCGCAGTATAACATGCGAATGAGCGCAAGGTTCGTACGAGCTGCGAGCGCTGGGTGAGAATCTTCTGGAACTCGGCGGCCTTCTCAATCTTGGCCTGGAGAACGAACGTTCAAGTTATGAGAGGCAGAACTGTGGGCACAGGGCTGTGAGCACAAACGAACAAGAGAAGAGTTGTAATCACCTGCAAGACATCGCCATTCTGCTGCAGTCTCTCCACAGCCTCGGCTACTACTCTGGCCTGTTCCTCCTGCCTCTCGTGCACCGAGCTCAGCACTTTCGCTCTTGGAGTGGCGAATGCATTAGTCGGCGTGGCTCGAGTCAAACACCCATTTGTGGAGGGCTCTGATTAGAGGGGCGGGTACTGGTTGTGGATCTCAGCGCTCAAACTCTTGATGTGCAGAACGTATTCCCGTCGGAGTAGCTGACATCGCTCCACCATGAACTGGAGGGCCTCCGGAGATGAATAGGACAGCGCTCCCGCGTCCCGTGTCGAGATGGGCGGGATACTGAACCGAAGAAGAAGAAGAAGAAGGGTCAAGCCATCGCGTGGTGAGGGAACGCATCTTCCAATTTCTTTGGGAAAGAAAGGAGGGAAGAACGAAGCGTGTGCTGGATGGAGACGCGGTACCGCGGAAGCCTTTTTTCCAGCAGGGGCAGGATGGCAGCCTCGAATGGGCTTTGCGCTGACGGACCTACATTAGGGTCAAAGAGATGACGGTCGG
>LQHA01000502.1:0-10274 GCA_001567625.1 Acanthamoeba polyphaga | reverse complement strand
CGGTCACCACCAGCGCCGCGGCGTGGCCCTGTACCATAACAAAGACACCACCGCTTGGGTCGGCAGGTTGTTTACAAGCAGCACGCAGACCACGGCCAACGGGCGTCAGGTCGGTCACCACCAGCGCCGCGGCGTGGCCCTGTACCATAACAAAGACACCACCGCTTGGGTCGGCAGGTTGTTTACAAGCAGCACGCAGACCACGGCCAAGGGCGTCGTACGTTGGTGTGGCCCCACTTCTGGAAGCCCGTGGCAGTAAAGATGGTCTTAGTGCCGTGGTATGCGTAGCCAATGTAGGGCAGCGTGTCCGCCGGCATGTAGTCGAACGCGCTCCACTTGGCCACGATTTCCTGCGCGCGATTAGGCCCGGGGCGTGGGTGGTATCATAGATGAGGTGGGGATCTGTACCTGGATGGGGAAGTGGAGGCTGGCCCAGGTGATCAGGTCAGTGTAGCAGCTCTCGGCGCCCTCCTTGGGGAAGTCGCCGGCCGGGTGGTCATTGCCGCACACAATCAACACGGCTCGCCGTCGCCATCGTCATAGGGACGCAGCGACCGTGTATGAGGCTGGGTGACTGACATATACATCCCTGCGAACGCACCAAGCCATTGAATAGGTTAGTGGCGGGCAAGGCCTCGGTGAGGGGTGGAGGTGGACGGACCTTTGATCAGCGTGGAGGGGTCGCTCAAGGTGGCAGCAATGCAGTAGGAGCGGCTGGGACTGGTCACAGTGAAATGGCCGGTGCGGTCCATGAACGGCAGGTGCGTGGCCAACACCACGTGATCAGCGATTATCTCCCCGCCATCTGCGGTGATAACCCTGTGCGGCGACTTCTTCCTGTTCGTGGCGGAGTGAGTGGGCGATTTGAGACCTTTCTGGTCGGGCGAAGGTGAGACCGTACTTGACGCTGATGACGCGGCTGTTCTCGTAGATGGGCACGCCGGCCTTGTCAAGAGCGTCAGCGATGCCCACCATGTAGGAGTAGCTGTTGAAATGGGCCTGGTGCTCGGCAACGACGCCACCGAGGAAGGGCACCGTGAGGGGCAGATCGCCGTTGGTGTCGGCGACCTTGTGCACCGTCAAGCCTGCGGTGAGGAAGAGGACGAAAATCACAGCTGCCGTGAGGAGGATCGGCTCAAAGAGCAAGACAAGATGAGTCCCTGACTGACTTACTGACCTGCCTTGAGTGCATGTGCGGCCTCAGAGTCCACACTCTCCGTTTCGGAAGCGTTCATGGCGAAGGTGGTGTGTGTTGCGCGGGTGAAACAGCAGTCGATGGTGTACTTGCGCACCACTGCCTCAATGTCGTTGATGGCTGCGTCCAAAGAGAGAACATGAATAACTATCACCTCGCACCAAATATCTTAGGGAGACGGGTGGCGTTACCTTCTTGGTTCATGGCGCCGTAGGCTCTCACTACATCATCGTCGAACTTGCCGCGGATCTGTGAGAACATGGTGCGCTGGAGGCTGCACAGCTTGGCCGTGCTGAAGCCGCCCACGCCCATGCCCACACGGTGCGCTTCGATCACCGCCACGCTCACACCCCTCTCTCGCAGCTTCAACGCAGTAGTCAGGCCAAACATGCCCGCACCTGCGTGCAGAGACAGAGCCGGTGGGTCTAGGGTCGGGATGACATCGAGAGAGAGAGAGAGGGAGGTACCGATCACAGCAACGTCAAACTTGCCGGTGGTTGTGCCAGCGAGTTGAGGGAAGCGTCGGAACTCGCCCAGCCGCTTCACATGGCTCAGTTGCCATATACTGGGCCGCAGGGGTGTTTCTGATTGCAGCATGTTCTGGAAACACCACACTCGAGTTGGCAACTAACTGCGGGAGGTTGGGGGGGGGGGGAAGAGTACCTTGGGTGCGCGTGTTGTACGTGTTTCTTGTCTGAATGACAAAGCGGCAGGGCAAGGAAGGACCTACCACCCCGCCCGCCCAGAGAATTCCGTACGATCACACTCAAGTTCTCCCATGAACGAGCACACCGTCTCGTTGCGTGTCTGGCGAGCTACCAAAAGAACTTTATCATTTTTCGTGTCATTTTCTACTTCCGGCAGGCCGTGCGGCAGTAAAAAGTAATGTGCGCCGTCCGGGAATTGAACCCGGGCCCGCCGCGTGGGAGGCGGCGATCCTACCACTGGACCAACGGCGCTTTGTCTCTGAACCCCGTCCTTCTGGCGCGTACCAATATGTCAACCCTCATCAGACAGACCTCTCGTACACTGGACAAACGGTGCTCTTGCTGCCCTGCGGGAATTGGTTGCTATCAAGATTGCCTGTGCTGCCGCTTGGTGTGGCCGTTGGTCTTCGTGTGCCAGAATAACAGTTCATCGGCCATTGCGTACGGTTTGGGGCAGCCACAGGCCAGGAAGCAAAGCAAGTACAAAACGTAGAGAGGAGAGAGGTAAAACACACGCGTGGGGTTTACAGGTCGTCATCGCCAAAGTTGATGCCGCCCCCAACGCTTTCCTCCTGCTGGAAATCATCGTCGTCATCCATGGCCCTGGCATAAGAATAAACCCTTGAGTGAGTCACTTGCGCACCCAGAAGAACGAGAAGCTAGATTCGTACCTCGACGAAGCTCGGGAGGACGTATCCGCGCTGCTGTCGGCCGTGTCAGCCGACGCCGAGGCGCTGGAACGAGACGACCTGTGCAAAGGTGGGAGCGGTGAGCCAGGCCAGACGCGCGAGGCGCCGAGGAGGGAGAGACGGTACCGGTAGGAGCGTCCCGAGCGCGAAGACCGAGAGGAGGCCGTCCTGCCGGCGGAGGTCGTGCCACGCGACTCCAAGTTCTCCCACTTCTTGAAGTAGGGGATCACGTAGCCGATCAGGCCAGCGTACTTACCAATGACCTGGATTGACAGAGGATCCCGCAGTCAGTCGCTGCACGCAGTCGTGCCGTCGCAAAGACGCATAAGAAGGGAGGAACTGCTTGGCGCACCTTGAAGTTGAGGCAGTAGAAGATGAAGATGAGGAATCCCTGGGCGGGCGTGAAGATCGAGAACAGGGTCAAGAAGATCAGCTGGACGATGCGCTCCGGGAACAGGACCATGAAGAAACCAAAGATCCACGAGAGACCTGCACTCACGAGTGTGTGGCCAGGCGTTGTGAGCAAGCGAGCTCGTAACCGATAGGAAAGAGAAAGAGAAAGAGATACCAATCGAGATGAAGATGGAGATGTAGACGCGGATCTCCTTCTTCTTGTCCTTCTTGTCGGTCTTGGGCGCGGAGGCCAGGGTCTCGTGAATCTCGCGGATGACGAAGAAGAACAGGATCGCGTTCAGCGAGATGATCGTGAGACCGGGGATGAAGAAGAACAGGAAGATGTAGAGCGCCGACGTGACGTAGCAACTGTGCGGTGCGACATCGGACGTGTGAGCACGAGTTACAACGGTGGCTGGCTTGGGTGGGGGGGGGGTGTAACGTACGCTCCGCCAGTGTCTCCGTAGTCGAGCACGCAGGTGGTGCACAGCACGCAGAGACCGGGAATACCCCAGGAGAAGAGGTGATACCTTGGGGAGAAGGAAAGTTGAGGTCAGTTGAGGGACCGTCAACGCTTGCAGTGTGGTTCGGAGTCCCTGGAGAGGGGAGGAGGGAGGGGAGTGCGTACCACTTCTCGAGGCTCTCGCTCTCACGGTTACGACGGACGATCATCTGGTAAAAGTTGAACGCAATACAGAAGGTCCAGCAGAAGTTGGCCACGTAGAACCCGTGCACGATCATGCCTGGTCAAGGTCGAAGCGCGGAGGTGAGGGCTCCACTCTTGGGTGGCCAGGAGTAATAACGCATGGCCAGCAGGGTAGGTGGATTGGGAAGGAGGGGCAACTCACCGGTGATGAAGCACAGACCAGAGTCCTTGCGGAACTCGGGCTCGAAGCAGAGAATGAACCACAAGTTGCCTGCAAAGGAGACCAGGAGCGTAAGTAATTTCCACGTCGGTGAAAAAGAAGTGTGGTGCGCGGAAAAGGCGGTGGTCAGGAAGCTGAGCGCGTACCAATGATGATGACAAGGCAAAGGTACATGATGAGCTTGATGGGGTAGGTCCTGATCTTGGGGAAGATGAGGAAGGTCAAGAGGGTCAAGAGCGCGCCGGCGATGGAAATCGACAGCAGGATCAACACGATGTAGCTCAGCACATCGTCGTAACTGCACGTCAATGCCACAACAAAAGGCCAACGGTGGCCGCAATGAGCAATCTTTCTTCCACGATCGGAAAGAACAGGCCGAAGGGAGTCAGGATGCGTACGTGTCGACGTTGTCGTCGAACGTGCTCTGGCCAGTCTTGTAGTCAATCGACGCTGTACAGTGCGGAAGCAGAGTGAGCGGGGGTAGCGATGCACAGCACACCCTATCTGGGCGATACCGAATGGGGTGGTACGACGTACTCTGGTTGAGGATGGTAACGGCGCCGAGCATGGTGGGCTCATTCGGGTTGGCGAAGTAGAACGTTCCTGGGAAGGTCAAGGCCCAGCGTACAGATCGAGGCGTGCGTGAGTCGCGCAAGCGAATGCGGAACGCCTGTGAGCGACTGCTGCTGTGCAAAGTGGAACGTACCCGCCTCGACGAACTGGTAGGGCACATACTGGTTACGGGGAAGCTGGTAGGTCGTGCTCAAGTCTGTTTCGTAAACGAAACGAAAACGAAGGAAGTGAGGCGACATTAGCAAACGTGGGCGCGTGCGTCATGAGAAAGCGGCGGGCACGTACCTCGGGCGGCGAAGAACTCGGGAAGGGCTCGGAACTTGAAGTTCTCCACCATGTAGTTGAACGTCGAATCGGTGGCTTGCACAAACGAGAAATAGCCATCGGGAGCCTGCACACACCACGCGATAAAGAGGGTGAGATCCTCGAGGCACACCGCCACAATGGTGGCGTTATTTAACTTCAGAAGAATAATAATAATTAGAAACCAAAATTAATTGGTACGTCGAAAAAAAGTCAAGTCTTGGGCTACAACAGTTGAAAAAGAGGGAAGGAAGGGGGGGGGGACGTACCGAGGAAGGCACATACCAGTTGACGGTATCGTAGAGGTTGACGGTGGTGCAGTAGTAGACTTGGCCGCCAGAGGTTGTGCACGAGTTCAGCGGATCGGTGCCCGCAAAAGCCGGGTTGTCAGTATACCACTCAATAAAGTGATTCAACCCATTCGCGCCTGCGAGGAGCAAGGTTAGAACCGGAGATAGCGAAGGGGGGAGGGCTCATCGAATCGGTTGAGAAGGGAAATCCAGAACACATGCATTAACAAGACAAAACTGAAAATGAACTTTGAATAAGGATCTGGGAGATTACCTGATAGGCACGAGAGAAGGACCGCAAGGCCCAGGCCGAGGAGAAAAGCTGTCCGCATTCTTCTTCTCAAGAAAAAATTATATAAGGGCAGCGCAAACACACGCCCGCTTTTGGAGAAAGAAGAATCAGCTGATGTAATCCGATTACTTCGTTGCCGGCTGGTGAACTGGCGCCGTGTGTGATGAATTTATTTCCTTTTGGCCTGCAAATACCGGACTTTTTATGTTCTTGCGTGAAAACCGTTCGACAAACTTTTTCAAGAGGGTTCCCGTGCTGGGCAGGGTCACGCCGTCCAAGGGCCCTCCTGGGGCATAGTGATGGGCAAGGAAGGAAGTCATCTTGTGGGTACCTACGCTTGATCCCCATGTTCGCCCCTTCTCCTCCTGTCCCTTGTTCTGGCCAATCAAAAATCAAAGAAAGAGTCACCAAAATCGAAGAAAACTGGCGGCAACGATGCTGACGTAAGCAGCAGAGGCGACGTCGTTCATTCGCCGAACGGACGTGGGCGCTCTGATTGTGCCGACGTAGGCGCGGGTTGCCGATGTCGGCTTCTCGCCGGTAAAAACCGGCTCTTCGTTGTTTTTCCCACTCAACAAGCACCAAGCGCGCCAGCAGCAAGAAGGGCACCGATCCGTTCGAGCAGCGAGCGAGAAGAAGACCAACCAAATCACTCTTTCGGAACAACAAATTCAACCATGGGCGGACTGCTGTCTCTGTTCAAGGGCAAGAAGGAAGTGCGCATCCTGATGGTCGGTCTCGATGCCGCGGGTAAGACCACCGTGCTCTACAAGCTCAAATTGGGCGAGCTCGTGACGACGATCCCCACCATCGGTTTCAACGTCGAGACGGTCCAGTACAAGAACATCCACTTCACCGTCTGGGACGTCGGAGGTCAGGACAAGATCAGGCCCCTGTGGAGGCACTACTACCAGAACACCCAGGGCGTCATCTTTGTCGTGGACAGCAACGACAGGGAGAGGATCAGCGAGGCCGCCGAGGAGCTCCAGAAGATGCTCAGGGAGGACGAGCTCCGCGAGGCCGCCGTTCTCGTGCTCGCCAACAAGCAGGATCTTCCCCAGGCCATGTCCGTCGCTGAGGTCACCGACAAGCTCGGCCTCCACAGCATGAGGAACAGGAAGTGGTACATCCAGGCCACTTGCGCCACCTCCGGCGATGGTCTCTACGAGGGTCTCGACTGGCTCGCCCACACCGTCACCGGCAAATAAGCGAATCCGCCCCCCTACCGCCTCGATTCGACCTCGATCCGGCTACAATTCGGCTCTACTCTTCCTCTGCGCTCCTTCCTTCATCGCAGCAATTTTGTATTCGCTGCGGGTTGGAGAGATCTCACGCTGGGAAGCGTTCCGCAAGATGTATAAACCCAAGCAAAAGACCAAAAACATTCAAAAATTCACACTCATCTCCCTTGCCCATTGTCCATTCATCTCCCAAAGTCCCCCCCCCCCAATAGTCTGAATAGTTTGCGTTGCCGCAACCTGCTCCTGAACTCCTTCCGTTGCTGCGCGCGCCTGTCATCACGGCTGGTGACGACCCTCCGTCACACAGCGGAGACGGGGGAGCCTAAGCACTCAAACCTTTCTTACCAACCCTCACCGTGCGCAGTCGTTGTTATTTTTGAGCTTCAAGTCCTTCTTCCACTACTTGAAGTCGCCTGCCTGTTCAGTTGCTGAACTGAAACTTGCACACAAGCTTGCCCATGGCGTCCTCCGTCTCTGCTGACGAACCGATGTGGTTGCCGCCCGAGGTCATGCTCACCATCTTCTCTCATCTTCCCTCCTCTTCTCTCTGCTCTGCTGCCCAAGTGGACAAGTATTGGAATGACCTCAGGTGCGTAACCAGCCGACCCTTCATTTAATCGCTAAATTGAAATCGAAATGGAATGCCTGATTGCTGACAATGGTGTAATCATGATGGTGCATGCAGCGGTGCCGGGTTCTTGTGGCGCAATCGGTACAAGTCAGATTTCTTCCCTTCGAAGGTGCCTGTCAATCCGCCTCCGCTGGAGCAGGTGGGCACCGGCTCCTCGGCGACCCTCTTCTCCGACTTTGACGAAGTCCTGCGCAAGTGGATCACCAAAGACGCCGAGTGGAAGGCCTACTATCGAGAACGCCGTACGGCCTACCTACCTCTCTTCTTCACGGCGCCTTCTAGACGTTGACGCTTCCTCTTTATCGCGCAGTCAACCACAACCGCAGCTTCCGCCTCGATCCCCAGCACATGGGGCCGGACGTCCGTCTGGATGAAGACGGTACGCACTCTCACCCCACCCGCTTACTCCCCGTGCAACGCGAGCTCGCAGCCCAAACCGATCACCCCCCTTTTTCTCTTTGGTTCGTTCCGCCAGGCTGCGTGGTGATGCTCGACAAGGATCAGAGCGATGGGCAGTCCATCGTGCTCTCCAGCGTTGAGCTGAAGCCCGGCTACCTGTACTTCTGGGAGGTAGGCATGCCCCGTTCTCAACTCTCCCTCGCTCGCGGCCGTTTGCTCACTCGTCCCTCTCTCGTGCAGATGATAGTCGAAGGGGGCTTTGCCGGCATCATGCTGGGCGTGGCCAACCCCACCGTGCCGTTGGCCACGCAGCTCGGGTCGGACAGCTCCGGCTGGGCCTTCACCGGCGGTGCGGCCAACTACGCACCCCACTCCCCTGCCCTCGTCGTGCCACCAATCTGACACACCACGCACACCACGCACACACGACTTTCCACGCACAGACAACAGCGGGTGGACCTTCCACGCTGGCCGGTGGGCCAACTTCCCGGCCTTTGCGCCCGGCGACCGGGTGGGCGTGCGTCTGTTCCTCAAGAGCGAGAGCGAGAGCGAAATGGCGTGCTACAAGAACGGCCAGTTCCTCGGGGTGGCCTTCAACGGCTCGCGCACGCCCTTCAGCTTCCCGCTCGTCCCCGCCATGTGCCTGTGGAAGCAGGGCGACCGCGTCCGCCTCTTCCCCGACTCCTTCGTCGCCGAGCGCATTGCCTGAGCCTCGTGCATAGGTGCAGCGCTGAAACGCTCATCATCACCATCATCAGCGATCACACCACCTCATGCGCATCGCTGTACCTTATGTGCAGTACGAAACCATTACGTAAAATAATAAAAACTCTTTTACTTGATTTGTGACTCAAATGAATAAGCCTTAGGCTTGGGCGAGGACTCATCCCCCACCCCCTTACAATTTGATCCCGGTTTTTTCTGGGCAAAAAACCAACATGTCCAGTTTTTTTCTGGTCATAGTAGGCAAAGCAAAGGGGACATTCACACAAAGGTACAAGGGGTGGGGATGAGTCGCTGCCCAAGCTTAAGGGCTCGTCCTGGTATTCGCCTAAGACAGTGGTCAAAGTGGGAATTTCCTGTTGGCTGAAAAAGGGAGGCAGCGATTTTGCTGGCGAGAAACCAGCGCGTAACGAGGACATGGCTGGAATCTGAGTATTGTAGACCACAATACTCAGGATTCCAACGTTTGCCAGGTTTTTGCCGGGCGTTTTGTGTCCAAATTTTTCCGAAACGCAAAAATTTCGTTTTAAATTTCCGCGTTGTGCATGGTTCTTGGCGAATACCAGGACGAGCCCTTAAGGGCTCGTCCTCCAGTCGCATGAGACTCGTGGTGGTCCGTGAGATCTCCACTTTGTGAATTACAATAACGGTCGACAAATGTCGACCATAATAGGATATCTGCCAATCACATGTTGGCATTCCAATTATCATAGCGCTATGATAATTGGAATTCCTCCTTTCTGCAGCTTTTGCGCACGAACTGTGCCTTGATCGTGCCGCGCCTGGTTTTTGCTGGCAATTGGTGTTGTGAAATTTCGGCTTTGGCCACTGTCTTCTGCGGACTGGAGGACGAGCCCTTAAGGCCGCGGACTGGTGTTTCGCTTTGATAGTGGTGAAAGTGGAGATTTCAAGGCCCCAAACCGGGCTTTATCCCCCAAAACACTGGAATCCCATCAATGGTAGCACTACCATTGATGGGATTCCTCAGTTGCTTCGTGACACACCGGTTTTTGGCCAGTAAAATCGAAGGTTTCCTTTTTCAGCCGAGTTTTCTTGTCCAAATTTTTCCGAAACCCAAACTTCGTTCTGTGTTGTGCACGGTCATCGCGAAACACCAGTCCACGGCCTTAAGGGCTCGTCCTGGTATTAGCCAAGAACCGTGTTGAAGCTGGAAATTTGGGCCGGAATGTGAAGTATCGTACCGGTACAAAAGTCAGGGATTGGTCCAAAGCTGTCAGAGGCGTAAATTCCCTTGCGATTTCCCTAATACCAGGACAAGCCTTAAGGGCTTGTCCTGGTCTTCGCTGAGAACTGTGTTCAACGCGGAAATTTGGGCCGGAATGCAAAGTATTGTACCGGTACGAAAGTCGGGGATTGGTCCAAAGCCGTCAGAGGCGTAAATTCCCACGCGATTTCCCTAATACCAGGACGCGGCCTTAAGGGCTCATCCTCCAGTCCATGGAAGACAGTGGCCAAAGCCGAAATTTCACAACACTGATTGCTGGCAAAAACTGGGCGCGGCGCAGATACAGCGCAATTTGCGCACAAACGCTGGCATCCTGAGTATCGTACTGGTACGATACTCAGGATTCCAAGGTCTGCCGCGTGCTCATTGGCAAAAACCCTATTACTGCCGACAAATGTCGACCGTTATTGTAATTCGTGATGCGGAAATCTCACGGACGGCCACCAGTCTCACGCGACTGGAGGACGAGCCCTTAAGGGCTCATCCTGGTATTAGGGAAATCGCGAGGGAATTTACGCCTCTGACGGCTTTGGACCAATCCCCGACTTTCGTACCGGTACAATACTTCGCATTCCGGCCCAAATTTCCAGCTTCAACACGGTTCTCGGCTAATACCAGGACGAGCCCTTAAGGCCCCGTCCCATGGTTGTTTTTCAACCAATCCCACCAAAGCGACCCCGGTATCTTTGGGTTTTCTAGGCAATCCATACATTGGCCATGGTTTCT